>JABCKJ010000155.1:0-47009 GCA_018850815.1 Asterophora lycoperdoides
AATGAGCCTCAACCTGCCTCGATAAAATTCCGAACTTTCGAGTGCAGTCGAGTTCCGTCGAGCCAGATTTGGCGGGTGGCTTCTCCCTCGATTCAGCTCATTCCGGCTCAACCGATTTTTCACTGGGAATGATCATTGATCAATATGTTGGGATTTGCTTTGGTGAGGATGCGATCTCCCAGCCACTATGTGGCTTCATACCAGTCGTGAGTCCATTTGGGAGCATCCAGACGATCGCACCGAACCTAAGAGCACAGGCGACGTTGAATCTGGACAGCGACTTACATTCAAGGCATCAAATACTTCGTAATATAAGTCAGATTCAACAACTCTGCGGCCCGTGGGTCATCAGACTGATATTTAAACCACCCACCTGTCATTGCCGCCACAGCACCAGATAGACTTGTTGGTGTGATTGTTCAGGATCACACTAAAGCCTCTGTCCGTCAAGGCTTTGATCACTGCGTCGTATACTTCCCCTCTCATTCTGGGATTGACAGTGACCCACAAGTCCCGGACTTTGGATCATCTGGTTGGAAAACGGCAACTGGTTCGTGTTGATACGAAGGCGCTCAAAACCGTGAAGGTTATCAGATACGGGAGCATATTGTAAGCCCAATTGGAGAGTTTGTACATCGTTGGAGTGGTGGGAGTTGTTGTTGTTGTCGCCGCTCCCATTGTAGGTACCGCTTGCGTTCACAGAATTGAGTTTGAAGCGTGCTCCATTGGCGTCAACGATGTATCGCCCCCGAGTACTCAGTGGAAGCGTCCAATCATGGAGGTCTGCATATGCATGACATGCCAGCAAGCTTGCGCTACGATGGAACTCTGGTGATGAATGATGAATTAGCAGGTACAACCTGGCAAATAATACTGTGATCACTCACGAAGGCTGTAGATATCTTCAACATTGCCAGAGAACGTACGCGGCGGGTACAAAGGGATGGACCGGATTCTTGCCTGCTCTTTTACCAAGCATGACCTTGCAGAAACTTGAAGATCAAGATGACTTTCGTTACAATCAAGTGACTGGAACTGACTGGAATCCATCATCATGCCGCGTCAAACATTTATCAGAGCCCGCTCCCTCAGTGCTAGTGACCCCCAAGAGACGGGATACGATGAGACCAGGCACTATTCGAGACGCATAGAGTATATGAGTTGAGAGGAAGTATATGGGAGAACAGATCCGCGATCATTCATTCAATCATTCAAATTAGCAGCAGTGGCTGTGACGTCCCTTTCCCTTCCGCCAACTCCTCTTGCAAGTTACAACGGCTCGCAAGACTTCTCGATGTTCGCTAAACTACCACAGAGGCTCACCGCACCTTTTGGTCTGTTAGGGGATGAAGCAAAACTTGCTTTTCCAAGCCAACCCAATGGGATTGCGAAGCTGGCTACCACAAGGGTTCGTGGTACGCTGCGCCTTTATCTCACTCTATGTATTAAAGTTGTCCTATAGAACATACCAGAGGCAGATCCTTACTGGAATCAAGTGAGTTCCTTTCAACTCTGGATTGCGTCTGTGTTTGTAACAGCAACTTTCCAGTACTTCGTCCTCTTCGATTCGGCATCGGACGTGTTCTCCCTTATAACACCACATCACAGTATGTCTGCGCTTGCATTCAAACGGACTTCCTGGCTCAAGATTCAAAGTACGACGTGCCTTACTTGACGCACCTGAAAACGTCGCGACACTTATCCGAGTCGTCAACACCCGCCTATCCAGCTTGCTCACCGACCACACATTCCCATCATCATCAAGCGCCTTTGTCGCTGCGTTCGCGACCTCATTCATAAAATCTGCAGCCAATGCAGAGAGGAACGCTACGAAGGAGGTTCTCAATTGCATCCGAGTTCTTCAACGTGTACTTCCTGTGGTATTCGAAGTCGACGGAGAATCAAGCACATTCGAAATGGAAGTGCTATGGAAGAAGCAGGAAATTGAGATAGCAGAGGGGAATGGGAATGTGGAAGCGACGGAGACGCCTCAGTTTGTGATTGAAGACGACGATGACAGCGAGGGCGAACGCGAGGCAGCCTCCCCTGCAAAGAAGGCAGCGCAGAAGCAGATGAAACAGAAGAAAACGCTACCCTCGCTAGCTGAAAAGCTGTTCAGCTCAATAATGGATCTCTTGTTCTGCTGCGGCTTTACACTCCCAACCTCAATCCAAGTCGACCACCATAAGATCAACTATGTTATTTGGTACGTCATACACATAACTTTAGCCCGTCGTCTCGCTAAATATATCGAAGGGAGAAAGGCGTAGGCTCAACGACCGATCCTGGACCGAATCATGCATATGACAGTAACAAGACCGAGGTCCTAAGATTGCTTCTCATCCTCCTGTCGCGACAAATTTACGTCTCCCCCGGATCGCTATTTTCCAAGCCTTCATTATACAGCCTCTACTTGGTGCAGAGTGTCCCTCGGCGAGATGTTCTGACCCTCCTCTGCTCGCTTCTGAATACCACTATGAATTCCTCGGCTTCCCATGATACAAGTATCGGAGGGATGGCCGGAAGCGTTGCCGGAAAGCTGCCGTATAACCACCTCGTCTTCAAGGGTGAAGATCCACGATCTACTCTTGTGGCTGCGTCCTTCCAGGTTCTCGCTGTTTTGCTGGATTTCCAGAGTGGGAATGCGAGAGATCTGTCAACGGGCATGGGAGACTCTCAGAGTTCGGCCCCGATGTCCCGCACGAACTCTTTCCGGTATTTCCTGATGAAATTGGTGTGTGTGAATGGGCGTGTCGATGGACTTTCAACTGACAAGAATTGTCACAGCATCGCTCTCAGGACTGTGAGTTCATCCTCGATGGTATCCTAGGGATCTTGGAACAGCAGATGGCCACCGTGAACAACTTATTACCCGGTGCTAGGAAGTCGGTCCCATATATCAATGAGACCGGTGAGTCCCTAAATAATAGAATCAGGTTGTCTTCGACCTGACGGCTCACAGTTATATTCCTGTGGAAAATGATTGAATTGAATAAGGTTAGTTGACTGACTTACATTAGAATCACCGCTTACACGAGATTCAGAAATTCCGGGCCTATGTCCTACAATCTGAGAAATCTATGGATCTAGTCGCCTATCTTCTGTGCTATACTCTGGAAATCAAGGATAAACCGCGTATGTTGCGCATTCCTGAGATTAATGATTTCAACCCACTTATCATCATCAGAACAACACGGTTTTTGTCGAGCGTTGTCATATATTATACAAACACTGTCTGCTGAGCCCGGATTTGGCGCAAAGCTGACGAAGCCCGTCAAGCCTCAATTGCCTGCGAAATGGAACGCTGTTGGAACAGCTGCAGATTTCATGATCAATGTAAGCGCCTCACTTGAAGACTGTGGGAGTTCATTCTTAACGTGTGTAGGCTGTCTACGCGATTGTGGCCACAACTTCGGGGACGCTCAACTCGTTATACCCCGCCCTACTAATAGCTCTGGCGAATGCCGCACCATACTTCAAAGATCTCACCGTGACGGCATCTACGCGCCTGATCCAGCTTTTCAAATCTTTCTCCAATCCGCTATTTCTCTTAGCGGATGAGGGTCATCCCAGACTTCTGTTCTTCATGTGCGTGGTTGTCACACTGAATCTAGGGCATGAATCTGACGCGATGGTGTAGGCTTGAAGTCTTCAACGGCGTCATCATTCATCACCTATCGGAGAACGCTAATCTGATCTACGGAATCCTCTCTTCACACAAACTCTTCGAAGATTTGGGAACTTTCACATTATCTCGAGGCCTTCGGGAGATAAAGCGTGTCCAGCAGGCCAAGGAGGAGCAGTCACGTAAGGCGGAAGTCAATCCAAATGGCAAGGCGCCTAGTCGGCCGGAAGAGGATGAAGATCCCGGAGCAGAAAAGGCGCGACTGTTGGAGAGTGAGACTGGCGCCCTCTCAATAACAGAATCAGTAGAGGATATTAACGGCCCGCCCAGCCGTCCAGATGGGCAGGAAGAAAGGGAGGTTCGTGATGGGGAGGTTTTTACCCAGTCCTTTACATTGCCCAGCACGGACACCCCAACGCGTGGTACTTTCTCGAGGGCGCCTTCAGAAAAAGCTCGCGGAAAGATGAAGGAGAGGCGCTCGATGTCGCTGGACACCAATGGCAGTATAGACCGGAATGCCGCTGCTGCTGTCGGTCGGAACGGGTTTGTGCCAACACAAGAATGGGTACGTTGCAATTAAAATGGTCGTGAGCTTGTTTGCGACTTGAGGCTTACCCTTGCTCTTTTCTGTCCTAGGTCACGTCCTGGCAACAGGGGCTACCTCTGGATTCTGTCATGCTCTTGATATCAGAACTTCTGGTCAAAGTTCAGGAGATTCAAGCTACAAGCCACAAGGCTAACTCTACCTCGGTCATCGTGGATTTTCTGTCCAAAGTTTCACTCAAACACGTTCTCCCAGAAGCACCTATTCCATCCCCTCGACGCTTTCTGGTGAGTGGCAAACGTGCACACTTCTCTTCTTCTCTTCTGATGTGATTTTTTTTCTTAGTGGTCAGATGCGTCCATCGTCTGGCTGACTTCCTTGATTTGGGGTGAAATCTACGTACGTGGGATGACGCCCCTGGGCATATGGAATGCAACAAACGTGCGGCTGTTCTACATAAAGCATAGCCTCAACCAACCGCGGCAAATCACGGAAGCGGTCTCAAATGTTGTCGGGGGCTTCTTGAGGAGAAATCCTGACGCGCCTCCGTCACACACTCGTCCATAGGTCAATCGAGTATGTTTTATGAGATTTTCTGGAATGTATGTATTACCTCAGGTGGCTTTTATTATCAGTTCTGAACTGTGCCAAAACGCGGCGTGTCCACGCATCGCGCCGTTATCCATGCCACTACCACTACTTAGCACGACTAGGGACTCGGATGCCCGTGACCATCAAGTGACCATCCAAACATCGCGTAAACAAAAGTTTCCTCCTGATACTTACTTACTCCATTCTAGATTCTTCGGGTCGTCTTTCATTCATCTGCCTTACGACCATGGACTCTCTGAATGCTCGACAGAGAGCATTGCTCAAGAAAGGTGGCGAACTATCCAACACACAAGTTAGATACGTCTCCTGATGTCCGGGATGATTTTCTAGGCAATCTGGATGACGCTACTGAGATTATGCTGACCTCTAGTCAGGAAATTGCACGGAAGTGTAAAATATCTGTCAGCGAAGCTCAGGGACTAATCGAGGCTCTGTATAACCACGCTTCTCCCTTGCACCTGCGGCAGCTAGAGGACGTCAAACACGAGGGAAGTGACGTTTGCACAACAGGTGACTTAGTGCTGGACGACGCTTTGGGGGGTGGATTAAGGCCGGGAATGGTTTGGGAAGTTGCGGGAGAAAGGTGTGTGTGGAAAGTGTTAGCATGATGTGATTGATAAGTTCAACTAACATGGAAAGTTGGTAGTGCCGCAGGCAAGACTCAATTTGCTCTCCAGCTTTCTTTGTTCGCACAACTTCCGGAGGAACGGAAAGGTTTATGGGGCTCAACCTGCTATCTCACCACGTCGTCCAAACTGCCGACAGACCGAATGGTCCAAATTCTCGAGACGCACCCTTCACTTTCTAAAGCGGACTGCACCCTAGACGATATTCACACAATCTCGACAACCACGATCCCCCGTCTAATTTATGTTATCTCAGAAATGCTACCACCTTTCATTGCCGACCAGCCCAAGAAATCTCGGCTCAAGCCCGTGAAGCTCGTAGTCATCGACGCCCTAGCTGAACTCTTCCACACGTCGGACAAGACTACCACGAACACACTGGTTGAAAGATCAAAAAATATCGCTCAGATCTCCGCACTCCTCCACAATCTTGCCGCCAAGCACCAGATTGCAGTTCTCGTCCTGAACGAAGTCGTCGACGCTTTCGACCGAGAACCCTCGTCAGGGGATGGCAGCCGTGATCTCCTGTACAGCGAACAGTCACGCTGGTTTGGCCGTGCGCACAGTATTGCTGGGGAGAACAAGAAGGAGGCGAGCCTCGGCCTCGTCTGGGCGAATCAAGTGAATGTGCGAATACTACTCAGTCGCACAGGCCGCAGACGTTATCTGGACAACGCAGAACTTCCACGCGCTAAGCGCAGAAGGCTAGAAGGCCATTCCAATGGGACTCCTCCAGCTCCCATTCAGGCGTCGGCCGATGACTTGACTTTGATTCGCCGGTTGAGCGTCGTTTTCAGCTGTATCTCTAGACCAATATCCCTGGACTACATCGTGACAGAAGCTGGCATAGTGATTCTCCCTGGAGACGAGCCATCTTTCTGCCACAGAGAAGGATTGTTACCTAAACCTACCTCTTCGGATACCCACAGGTCACCTGTTGCCTCTGCTGCGGCGTCTGCTCCGTGTTCGCAAATATCCCCCCTTGACATCGGGACTGCCGAAGATAGGAGGACTGCTGTCGAGGAGGCTTCCAAAAATATCCAAGACGAGGAATCACAGGAAGATGAATGGGAAAAATACTGGGCTTCGGATGATGTTTCGGCAGACTTATACAACGAGGTGGACGCTCTCAGCAGTACCACAATCCCTTCCTAAATTTCTTTCACCGTGACCAACGGACAGGTCGGCTTCTCTATCCCTCGACTTCAAGCTGGTGTGCACCATGTCTTGTGCCAGTGTCTCCATGCGGCTTTGCTGTGCGCATCCGAGCAATAGTACCCCTTCCTGCACCTCCCACAACGCTTTACGGCGCTCTCTCTTTCCAAAACGAAGCCGTGCTTGGGTCGGGTGGAAGGAATTCCCTCCTAGAATGACTTGTCCATCTGCACTGTCTGGAATTGACCGTTCGGCGGGGTCACCTCTCGCAACTTGGTGTGCCTGAAGCGTGGTTCGGAAATCGCTCTACATGTTCTCTCGTAGTTGATGAGTACCGCGAGCGAGTGTAGGTCCAAAGCATCCTGGACAGCGGACTCGGACATGGCTGGGGAGTCTGGGTCGACGTGAAAGCTAATATATATATATTCCTTGATAGGTTTGACCTTGCTGGCCACGTCACAGCCTTTCGCGAAGCACTATGAAGTTGCGGCTCGTGAGTTTGCATTGGCACGTCAATCAGCCTAGCACATGCCGGTAACGTCTGCGACAACGACCTCCTGTCTGCCATCTGGTGTCCGTTCGTGCTATATGGACTATATATAGGGCCGTAATCATTTCACAAATTAATAGAATTTGAATAGTTCCCCAGATCTGGCGTAAGTACTTATGGCCCGGGTCTATACTTCCCCACATCCGATCCGTCATCTCTGACAGTCTCTGTGATCTTGCGCCGGCACTGTGCAGTCTGCACCAATCCAGCAGCGCTATCCTTGTTATCCTTGGTAATACTACAAGAGAGACGGATACCTGTCCGCATCGTCGTATGGATAGTCGAGTCAACCTATCGAAGCCCAAACGGAACGTGGGGCAAAAATGATTTGCGGCTACGGTGCGGGAGGAGTCGGCGCGGGGGGATGCTGCTTGTAGTACAGCAAATCATTGCCAGGACCGAGCCATGGGGGAGATTCAATTCTCTCCGGAGTGGAAAAATGGGCCGAATGTTCTGTGGAGCATGGAGCAGCCCGTCTGCGGCATGCGCTGGCCGCAGAGCCCAAGGCGTTGACGCCGGTAGACTGGATATGTGATTATCAGAAACAATGTCGCAAATGTTGTCTTATTTTCACGACGTTGTACCTTGTAATAGTGACAAGTATGTGGTTTAGCGGGCGTTCCAGGTATCGCATATCTAATTGGGAAAATTAGCCAGATGAAGAAGATAGCTTACGTTCTGACTTACACACAGTCAAAGATCGAGTAGGCTCCGTCGTAAGGTGTAGCGTATGGCGACGTTACCAAAGTATAGCCATTCTCATCCGTGCCCGGGCAAGAGAAAGAGCATGACGCTGGCGCCGTTGCTACAAGTCTCGCAACGCCGAGAACAAGAAAGAGCCGGTGTAAGGATAGCAAAAGCATGTCCAGTTTGCTGTAAGAGTCAAGTTCATTCAAGCTGTTGTTCAAGAAGCCTGTTAAGATGTTCGTGACGTGACGTGACTGGTGCCACCTGCTGATGAAAGTCGACTTGACGACACTAAATACACTACGTAGTACTGTACTAAGTATCTTACTGACAATCCACTCACTTGTCCAAAAATTGACTTGAACAGCCGGTTGGACGAGTGCGCACTGCGTGGTCTTTATAGCTCGTAAAACTTCTTTTAGCAATGATTGATTAGGCAGTCGAAGTATTAGTATACAAAGTGCGCGATATCATCGACTGGCAGGACTGCAAGTGGCGCAGTAGGCTAAGACGGGCGAGGGATGTCCATTGTCCATTCTATTTTAGTTCTGTAATGATGCCGCATCACGGCTTGCGCCCCAACAATCCTCAACTCTGAATCCCCCACAAGCCGATGAAAGGTCTAGCTCTTCAAGTGTTTCTGCCAGTGTGGGTAGAGAGGTTTTAGTGAGTAAGTCAACAGTCTGTTTAGGATTTTCCTGCATATTCATGTTAAATTCCTCATCGGCTCGTCCTATTGCGCTGCGGATTACGTGCTCACGGTGACGCCGACCGAGTTGGTTTACCCGATTCGTGCTCTTTTATTTAGTGGTCCTCCATTTGAATGCTTCGCCATTCGTTTCTTTCCCTTCTTGCTGTAGCAATTCTCCTTCATAATCCACACAACCCACACTTCGGCTTCCCGAGGAAGTAGCAATCTTTCTTCATATGTCCTCGTCGATTGCATCTATTCTTCTTCGGCTGAGCATTAAACGAATGCTCTGTCGCATCCATGAGCCGGTCGTTTTCGTCGATGATACAGCCGATAAGTTTCTGAACGTCAACATCGGCTTCTCGTGATTTCTCCTCCTTTGTTTTCTTCCTCCTAGCATCTCTTTCCCTTTCCTGATTCTTCTCTGCTCCTGTAGCATCCTCCTCGTCAAACGATTTCAGGTATGGCTCAGTAAATCTGACCCATGACTCGGGAAGAGATTGAGCAATGATATTCTTGAAGGTCGTCGCGCTCAGCCCCAAGCGCTGACTTTTGATTTGGTCCCAAAGCTCTTTCGCCGTTTCAAGGTGAGCGGCGATATCGTCGCCCTCCTCTGCTCGAAGACCGAAAATATGACGTTGAAGCGCCACAGCTCCATGGTGCGTTTTAACCTCATGCACTGCCGCCAAACTTTCCCAAGTCTGATATGCAGTACCATGCTCTGGGACATGATGCTTCTGAGAGTCCCTAGTGATATTCAGAATGAGAAGTAGCGAGGCAAACTGGTCATTAAAGTCCCAGATTGCGCGCTGCTGTGCGTCGTCCGGGATTGGAATATTTCCATCCACATAATCGAGAGCATGAAAGACGCGAAGCAATCGACGGACTTCACTACGTCATGTGGTCCAGTTGGTTCCGTCGAGTGGTTCATCCAGTTTAATCAAGGCCTCGGGGATCTCTTTGGTGTCGATTTTGACCAGCCAAGCCTGTGATCGTATCCGATCACCTTTGGGGGAAGTTGCAGTTACAGAGTCGGACATTTTGTGAGATTAAAGGCACTTGGGGCACATAATTTAGCAGCGTTTGATTAGGCAGTTAGTACACGAAGTGCGCGATATCGAGCAGGACTGCAAGTGGCGCAGTAATCTGAGGACGGGTGAGTAGTGTCCGTTCTGTTTCAGTCCGAGAGACTTTATATACTCATCATATCGACTACGTCATTTCTGTAATCATGCCGTATCACGAGGCATACGACGTGCCTTCCAACTCGACGGGGAATAAAGGAAGCGTGCTGTGATAAGTAGCTGTTGACTATAGATGAAAATTCGTTTTAAATTCCGACAATGAAGTGGGCGAGCATCACGCATCCGCACCCCACTGGCGTAAGTGCACCACAGCATCCGAAGGATGACTGAGGGATTTTGAGTGTACAATGATCACGGTGAAGGTATGAAAGGTTAATGTAATGCCATGACTTGCCAAGACGAGGATTACTGTGGTGACAGTCAGAGGAGACGTCGACATGTGGTGGGTGGTGGCCACAAGTTCGGATCCAGTTTCTGTAGGTAGGAATTGTGCTCTCTCCGGGTGATGTGCGTAGGGCATTTAAGGGGAAGCGCTCTCTAATTGCACCGTTGAGTTGAACACTTGAACATTGAATAGCGTTGGAAGAGGTTGGAAGATGCAGTCATTAGCTAGCATGTAATCCGCTGATCCGATCACTTCTTCTAAAGAGTTCTGCAAAAGCTGCTCTTGAAAACTCAATCTTAGCTGGTTCTCCTTGTGAAACCAGGTATGTGAATTTAGAACCGATTTGTTCATTTGTACAAGTAATTGACTCTTAATCTAAATTTCCTTTCCAATTTCCTCGTCCTTCAAAACCTCCTTGAAAACACCCAAGCCCATTGAATACGAAGAAGGGCGAAGCGAAAATATACGATAGATATGTCTCCCTCGTGCGCGCACTCGAAGTGCGGCATATTGTGACTAAAAATGCTGATGCGTGGAAGTGGCGAATGGCGAATGTTGAATGTCGTATCGTGATAATAGTTATGCATATGCGAGCGCGTGTGTGTGGGCGTGCTATAGATGAGGCGCGCGTCAGCTCGTAACCAAGTGGCGAGGCGGGACTCACAATATGTTACACAATGCAGGACCTGGAAGCGTGCGCGATTATCTCAAGCGACGACGCAGTAGCCAGTGGTGCCGTTGTTGCTACTAGAGGACTCTTCGTCGGTGGGAAGATCGGTGGGTCTCGCAGCAACGACGCAGTAGCCAGTGGTTCCGTTGTTGCTGCTAGAAGACTCCTCATTGGAAGGGATGGAGACGTCCTCGATGATGATGGCGGTGGTGAAGGAGTCCATGGCGATGAGGGTGAGGATAAGTGTTGGTGGTGAGGGGGAAGCGGGGTGTAGAGGCTATGAGACGCGAAGAGAAGCTGAGGTGGATTCGCTGGAGACATGACGCTCTTTTTCCTCGCCGTTTTATAGACTGCCCAAAGGCCCGACCTTCCGATGCGACCAGAAATAAGCTAGCTGCTCCCTCACTCCCTTCTTGTCCCGCTTACTGGCATAATTGTTCTCCGGCATCCAAGCTTGGCAAATTGAATAAAGGTTTTGTCGGTACCTGTCAAAGACAATAAGGGTGGCGCGCATCCTCGCGCGTGAAGGGCGCCGTCCACCCTCCTTTCGTAATGGGCCTTATTGTGCTAATTTGTGAAGAACATCAGGATTATCGGTACCGGGCCTCGCCCCTCGAGAATCGTTGTATATATTCGAAGATGGGGCATTTTATTCGACGACAAAGCAAGGCGCACCGGCAAGCAGGAGGCGACTAGCATAAGGTTATTATTGATGTTCAAGCCAGCATGTTCAACATCTGGGAAACGCAGAATAAGCCAGTGACCAATTTGAGCAAACTTGAGACAAAGAACTGCTGACTGAATTCGAGGTGCCATATGATGCGACAACTTTGCACTGTGACATACATAACTTCTTTTCGTCTCCAATATCTAGAAACGTCTACGAGTCACTTGGCGAAGTTAGTCAACTTTTCACAAGTTGAGGCGCCAACTTGTCATGTTGAGAATGTCGACGTTAGAGAATCTGGGTGAGGAGAAAGTATCTTTACGTCGAAAAGGAAAGGTACACTATAACAACTCATGACGCCGAACGTCTCAAAAATTTCTCCGCACTGCCGTTCTCACTTCGAACTGGGGTGCAAGGCTGTTTCGATGTGCTAGGGTTTCCACATCGTCTGGACGTAATAAAAGTCGTCCTACAGCTTGAGGTGCCCTTGCAGCAAACAACAAGCGAGTATGGTACATTTGAGATTATATTTTACAAGTAGCTATAGAGGGATTGTGGCCCAGTGGCCATTGTCGTACGAGTTCAACGGGCTCGCCTTATATGCCCCCTCAGCCTCACGGCCGGAAGTGCCGGGTTGACGGTATAGCGAAATCACAGTGCTAGATGGTCGACGGACAACAGGAGCCGTTTTCACTTCCTTCATGATCTGGATGGGCGGGAGCTCGTGGTGGACCACGTACAACCCGAGGAAGGCTAGGCACTTGTCAGGTGTGTTCATGGTAGGAAGGAGTAAAGGATCTCACAGGTGAATGTGGCCAAACAGGAAAGGATGATGACGGCGTGGACTGCCATACGAGGACTCGGGAGTCCGGAGAAGTCAGTGTAAAGGCCCCCTTGAGGTGAAGATGGGAGGCGGATGAGCAACACCATTGAGGCGGCTAGATGGCTTTCTCAGCATCAACGAGAGTAAGAGCCTAAGCTTGTACTTACTGAAGGTAGTTGAGCACAATGCGCTGAAGGTCATGACGCTGCGCACCTTGTTGGCTTCACGAGCAGGGCGTAGAACACGGTGGAGCACATAGAGGCCCAGGATGATTTGGCTGATTAAAACGATGCCTATTGGGGTTGCTTGGAAACCTATCGAAGGCGCTCAAAGTCAATGGAAGTTTAAGAGCAGATACTTTCGAAGTGGCATACTGCTGTAGGCTCCTGACCCTGCGGCAAGAGATACTGCCAGCATCACGAAGACAATGGTGTTGAGGACGAAAATGGCACCTCAAGATGGAGTCAGAGATCAGGCAGGTGGCATTGAAAATTGGCGACTCACTGAGCGTATAAGCCGCGAACGAAGGGAAGGGAAATTCATGTGTATAAAAGATACCCATTATGCAATAAAGGATCGTAAGTGTAGGGTATGAGCAGAAGGAGTTGGAAGGACGGGAAGAGGTTGGCGAAAGGTCGGAAGTTAGGCTTTTTATGTTGAAAACACAGGTGGACGAAGCTCAATCAAAGGGACACGAACAAAGGCCCGGTGACAAAGAGATTCAGCAAGGTAAGTGTGGGTAGTAAGGGGTGGCCAGTTTCTTTTCAGTAGTGTCGAGATTCACAATGAGTGTTTTCAATGGGCAGGTTGTGACTCTACGAATTTACGCGCCATTCGAAGTGGAAGTTGGCCATCGGTGAACCAGGACCGGCGAGGGCCAGTCGCTTAATTAGCGACAGACTCGAAGGGTTTGCATAAGGACAAAGAGACGCGTAGGAAGGCTGAGGCCGCTGCCAACGACCAGGACTCGGAGTTGAAGGGGCCAGGAGCCAGGAGCCAGGAGCCAGGAGCCAGGAGCCAGGAGCCAGGGTACAGGTTCGCTGAGTTCCTATGTTGGCACAGTTCTGGCACAGTTAGTAAACATGTCGTACGCCACCAAACAAGCATACTTCAAGTTATTAGTATTGGCTACTTAGAGCCTTCGGCCAGACACAGTGAGAGTAGAAGAGAAACGTCTAAAAGGTTACGCGTCACGCACGTCGTACTGGCACAAGCAAGTTACCAAGTAGGCCTCAGGGGAGCTTGGGGGTCATTGAAAGTCATTTAGTAGCTTCCCGTTGCATCCAATAGATGCTGCGAGGTGGGTTACTTCACTTTGTTACAAATATCAATTCGTCGATACAGATATAGGGGCAAGAACGTGAACGGGAAAGAGGTAGATATTAAAGTACAAGAATAGAGCATGACGAGGGTATACGGGCACATGAGGTTGGCAGGGGTGTCCCATATCATACTTAATCTACGACGACTGACGCCCGATGCCGAGTCTCGATGTCCGATGAACACTGCATCCCAGAAGCCACTCAGGAAATGCACATGAACCGAGCTACGCCCAAATCATGCGCTTGAGGGCAATTCGATCCATCCCTCCTGACCGAATGTATTCTCGCCAGAGTAGCTTACGTACAGGAAGTTGTCCTCGTCCCTGCATAGCGGGTTGTCAGACAGACTCGGGTCATGCATGATGTGGCGATGGAAGGAGGGGAGACGCACTTGTGTTCTTCGTATATTGCGCTCATAAGGGCTGCCGTGGGAGGAAGGACCTCGTCAACGAATATGAAAATCGCCTTCTCAGGTGCCAGCTTGATTCGTTTGCGGATAACGTAGACGAATTGACCGACAGTCAGGTCCTGAGGTAGGAACATTTGAGTTGTGGCCACGACAAGCTGTGAGGGCACAGATCGTCGAAAAGAGACTCACAGACGGCACCAAGTACTTCTTCTTGTCGATGGTGGGGATGTCTGTCCTGTCTGCCTTCTCGCAGATGACCTATGATAATAACACATGGGTGGTCAGAACCGCTCGATTTCGCATCTTGGGCACTAACAGGGATACGATCCGGGTACTTCTGTCTGATACGCTCGGCCTCGGCCTTGCGTTTCTCTGTAGAGCGAGATGTGATGAGTAAGTTGGAAGTGATACACACAGTGCTACACGCTGCGGATGGCACACTAACCGAAGGGGTGCTCATCCTTGAACTTGGACCTCATTGCTGGAGATAATGGGCGGTGGTAGATGAAAGGAGTCGAAGGAAATGAGCTGGGAGACGAAGAGGGTTATAAGGCGATGGTGGTGGTCGGTGTGGACAATGGACCAAGACACAAGCCCTGAGTCTGGATAACAACCGTCAACAATCGGTAGTACCTTATATAGGTACTTTGGACTCTACATCTCACATCGGTTCCGTGTCAAACAGCAATGTGAATACAAGGCGAGGACAATTAGATTGATAGTAAATAGGTATGAGGCCAATGCAAGCGTAAAATACAACGAGTCCGAAAGGAATTAGTTAACTAGGCGCGCCGAGTCACGACTCACAAGTCTGATTCAAGTCACTTCCGGGCGTCTGCTCCCATTCCAGCAGCCATGCCCAACGCCATCGCATTGCCCATATGCGCACCTGGCCCCTCCGCTGGAACAAACACCGTCTTGGACCCATATGCCTTCACTCTCGACACCTCGACGCGGCGCAGCTCCATCTCCCGTGCAAATTGATCGACAACTTGGGCATCCGCCTGGGCCTTGATGCGCGTTGCCTCGGCCTCGGCCTCAGCAGCAAGACGCGTTGCCTCGGCTTGCGCCTCTGCCTCAATCTTCGTCCGTTGGGCCTGCGCCTTGGCTGCTGCTACGATCTTGTACGCCTCAGCATCCGCCTGGGTGTTGGCGGACTGTGCCTTAATCCGGGAGACCGCCAAGGCACCTTCTTCCTGCTTGACTTTATTGCTGTTCTCCCTGTCGACGTTCGCAGCCTCAACCTGCGCCTGGAGGGCACGGGCTGTGGGATGAATTGAGCGATTGGACTATATGCGCAGATCGCGGAATCACTTACTCGTGAGCTTGTCCATCGTGGAAGCAATTTCACCCTTGAACTGGCGATCTATGACAGCTGGAGTGGTCGTCAGTGGGTGAAGGTCAAGCAATATCATGTCACCAACCAAGGTCCTTCAGGACGATCCCGTACTCCAGCGCGGCTTCGTGCATCTCGTCCATCGCACGCGTCCTCAGCGCATCCAGAAAAGCCGAAGAGGGATCGCTGCCGTCTTCCATGTTATCCGGCCCAAGTGAACGCTGCTTGACCTGTATGATGTCTGTTAACAGGAAATAATGAATGAGATCTCGTGCATACCATGGCCGAGTAGTCCAAATGGGCAACGATCTGTGTCAAAATTGACTGTGTCTTATCCCGGAGCGCGTCGTAGGGCGTGTTGTAGCCGTGCGTGGTCAGCTTGAGAGGCTCGGTCAACTGCCACTTCAGGTAGATCGTCAAGCTGACGGGCACTTGGTCGCGAGTGAAGCTGTCGAACAGTGGATGATGAGCAAACTTGGATCAGCGAAATGAGAAAATGCAGCTCACATATCCTTGGTTGGCATCTCCAGCTGGTTCTCTCCGAGCGTGTACAGTCCACGAAGGGTGACGCTCGGGTTAGTGATGACCGATTGACCGGCACCAAGCAATTCGAGGTCGTCCCCGCGTTGCAAGATAGCGCAATTGCTGGCGGGGATATTCAGGCTGTATGTAAAAGTTAGCGACGGTGTAGAGGCAGGCGAAGCACATACAAGGTCGCGACAACATATTCCTTCTCCTGGCCTGTGCCGATCTTACTTTTCATGTTGACCTCGTGTGTCCAACCCAACGTCACACCAGTCAGCCTGTCTTTCACGACACCGGGAAGATGCGTCTGGTCGACAATGGAAAGTACATCGTAGGTACCCTCGATGGCGAAGGCAACGAAACCAGAGTTCTTGATCACGAAAATATGGTTCTGGGGATCGGAGACGACAGCGGCTTGGTTCTGGGAGACTTGGACGACTGTTAAACCTTGGAACTCGATCACAGTGTCGGAGACTGTCATTAAATTTTATGCGTTAAGATGAAGGAACATGACTATGAGCGTTCTACTCACGTCCATTGGTCCCACACCATTTGCGAGCCCACCAGTTCCTGAGAGGAAACCCGGGGTAACGACCGGGTTTCGTCAAGATCTTGGGACTTCCACTGGAACAGACGTTAAGTTCCATTCAGGTTGCAAACGAGGCCGACTCATGTAACGTACCCGTGATTGATGAGCCCCAGTCGCCCGGGACTGACTTCCTTGCCCGCCCAGTCGGTCGGTGCCTTGGTAGACAGGATCTTGTTGCGGCCAGACTGTAACAGCGCGTCAGAGAGACGCCGTAAACGAGAATCGGCCTTACCCTCAAAAGCTGCTGGTCAAGTTTCTCCAGCGCGGCAATGACACCTGTCTTGCCAATTGGGACAAAGAAGGGTCGGTCCTCGATGGTGTAGTCGACAGTCGCAACAAAGTCGTTGCCGACTTTTGGCATGGTGGATTTACCGTATCCGTCGCCGGCGCGACGAGGCCCCTGGTCCTTAGGGGAAGTGGATGGCCCAGGCGTCGAGCCTCTGTCATCGCCGTTGCCCAAGACAGTGCTGACATTGTCTCCGAACGCGGTAGTCATCCTGAAGCTCGAGTTTGTAGTGGAAAGGTGGGGAGCAATGTTTCTGTTCCTTCAGAGAGAAACAAAGACTGCTTTATACGAGTCGGGTGAGGAACACAGCCTTGACCTTTAAGAGTCCTAGTCCCCGACATGTGCGGGATGGCGCCCCTGAGATCGAACCAGCTCAGTGCCATAAGAGCGCATATCGAGGTTGTATCGAGGAGGCCATAAGTTATGACTGCGATCAACTGTATATCATCTAAGTAATCAGCTGTCCAGTATCCAAGTAATTCACAAACGTGTACGCACTGCCTCCTTGACTGCCTCGCTCAAGTGGCTGGAGCTCGAGTCAGGAGCCTTCAGCTGTGTTCCGCGCAGGTATGCGTGCCGCAATGCCGAAGAGCGGGAAAGGCCATTGGTCAAAGTTGGATGGCAGGTAGTACACAATAATCCTGACGGTTCTGACCGACTTCTGACATGCACAGACAACTGACTTCCACTGGTTTCAAGAGTGGGGTAATAGTGCCGCACTTGGCGGGCGTTAGCCGCCCGCGCCGTCGGATCGGCAATCCCCACGTGGACATCCATTTGGTCAATTGTTCAGATTTTCTGCGTCTCTCAAGAAACTGCCCAGCGTGGCGTGCTCCTCCAAAACTAAACTTGGCTCGTAGTCACCGCTGCCCAAGCATGACTGGAGCTTTCACTGTCACCTTTCTTGGCACATCTAGTGGCGGGGGACCGTCAGAATCAAGGAATTGCTCGTCGCTTGTTTGTGATATCCTTAGGGACGGTTCTCTCTGGAGTGCGCCACATATTCTTCTATGTTCGTGGCTGAGCTTAGCCTCTTCCCCTTTATATCAGTGGTCGACTGCGCCGAAGGCACCAATCGTCAGTTCACCTTTCAAGATCGATCATATACGAACCTCAAGGCAAACAAAGTCTCGAAGATATTCTTAACCCACATGCATGGTAAGCACACTCTGCCGTGAGATTCACTTGTTATTTGGTCCTTACACCTCGCGTTCAGCCGATCATATCATGGGCATTGTACCATTTCTTCGAAAAATACTTTTTCCGCCACCCACCGGGACCACCGACACTGACGCTGTAAATAAAGCCAAGCCGGTGAGTTCGCTCCGTACGTTCCACTGGGCACATGCTTACCCTCCGAAGCCCAGAATTGAAATTTACGGTCCCTCTGGAATACGCCATTTTGTCCGTCAGATCATGAAAATGACTCTGACCAAGACAGCAGATAACTTTGTGGTTCATGAGCTCATTGCACCAGGTGATCGAGTGACTCCTTGCATCCCGCATGATGACTCAGTCGATAGCATACGAGTGCTCGACATGATGCATTACAACGAAGTAGCAGGCAAAGATATTCATTGCTCAGATGATGGATTTTGGAGAGCGTTTACAGGATCGCAGGGGATATACGGAGACATTCTTGTCGATGCTGGTCCCATTTCACATCGAGGTCAGTACAAACCTTCTGACAAGTTACAACCCTTCCTCGACCTGACGCCCCACAGACCCCTGTCTGGGCTATATCATCCGAGAAGCGTCCGCACCACACCGCAAACTTGTCATCCTAGGCGACACATACGACCCCACCGCGATCATACCTCTCTGCGTCTCACCTTCCCCGTCGCTACTGATACACGAAGCTACTGATGCCCATATTCCGAGGCACGTCGACTACAACGCCCGTCGCTCGCCCGAAATGGTTCTCGAAAAGGCCCTTTCGAGAGGCCACTCAATCCCGGCCATGGCGGGTAGTTTTGCACGGAAGGTCGGCGCAGAGCGGCTCGTGTTGAACCATATTGGCGGACGGTGCGTGTCCGGTCCTCGTCGCAAACACCTTCACCTGCGCTCTGGCGTGATTGATATGGATGAACGTGTAGATTCCCCGCCCCAAAATACCCACAAGACCACCGATCGGCTGTCATGCGCGAAATCGAGCGCCAGGCTACCGAAGCATGGGGGTCAACGATCCCTGCCGTCGCCGCGCACGACTTCATGCAGGTCCACATACCAGCAATCATCCCGGCGACTGCCAGCACGTCGATCGCCCTCGCAAGCAGTAGTAGCATGTCCATAACGTCTGAGGGGGTGACACTCGAGGCTACAGAATCGGTGACCATGCAGCTGCGCCGTGCGGATCCGACTGAGGGGTTCCTCTATGCCGACAGGAGGCGAGAGAGAGATAGTCGAGATCATGGCAACAGAAGTAGGAAGAAAAGACGCTAGGCGACATCTTTTGTACTCGATCGTCCTGGGGTTCTTGAGATAGCTGCTGCCTCTCAAGTCTCGAGATGGGACCCGTTTGTGTCTAGTGCGCGGGAAATAGGATATCCGGTTTCCTGTTTTCGCTGGCGATAGATCTTGGCAATCTTGCGCGAGGCGTGGTTCTTGCGATTTTGCCGGCTGCGCGTGCTTAGATCTAGTGCTTCATTCAAATCATTGGGCTTCGTGCCTCGCGGCAGGGCGGCAGGGGCATGGGTGGCATGTCAACAAGTACAAGAGATATCATTCATATTTATGATTATACTAATCGGGTATCGAGGTCTGTAGGGTATATATGTATGTTGTTTATGGTATGGCTTGTAATACACTAGGTTGGTTGCGTTGATCGTACAATGTGGTGGTGGTGGTCGTAGTGAAGGTGGTGAGGATACAATCTACAAGAGATCTAATGTCCGACCGAAATCGCGTCGAGGCAATTAGATTGGATGGGCTTCAGGTCTGCTGCTGCTGAAGGGGAGAAGATGAAGGTGAACATGCATTCAGGTGTTCTGTGCCCTTCTCGCTCTCATTTTCGTGGATCGGCGACGACTCCGAGTCCTGTATCGTGGTGAACTGTGACGAAGATGCCATGCTCAGCGTCGAATCTGTCGCCGAAGAAGAAGAGTCGGATTCGTAGGTAACGTCCTTGACGGCCACGCGCGACTTGCTTCTGATCCACGACCCGTATTTCTGAAGCGCAAATCTCTCAAATCAGTTGGACTGATCGGGGCAATGGAGAGCAAGACTCACGAAAAATAGGACGGGGATCGGTGTGCAGACTAGCGCGAGGAATGCAAATACGCTCATGGCCCAGTCGTCGCCGAGGGCATTGAACAAGGTCGGGCTGAAGAGGGGGAAGGCGGCACCGCAGCAGGAGCGGAGGACGATGGTGGCGGCGATGGAGCTGGCGAAGTACAGTGGGTAGGTATCCATAAGGTATGTGGTGAGCGATTGCAGGATTTGCGCGACTCCGGCGCCGAATGGGATCCCAGCAAGAATGGGGACGATCCAGTGAATTTTTGGTGTCGAGGTCCTGTTGGCGTGCTCGTTAGAGAGTGGGGTAACACGCGTGAACGGCTAGATGTACCAGGCAAACCACAAAAGTCCGATGGGAATGAGAATACCGCCCATGATGGCTGTGTGTAGCCGACTGCAGAAGTTACCGTTAGTATCGGTGTCGAAAGGTGACAAGATATTCAACTTACGCCTCGGGAGGTGCCACACCACTCGGGCTGTTGTCCATGGCTCTTCGGTATAACTTGTCCTGGTAGGACTGCGATGCGACACCCAAGGCAATTCCGACACCGATACCGAGGAACGCCAGTCCACTTTGTCCTGGGGTAAACCCGCGGTGGTGTTGGAATACAATCGGGAAGCCGGAAAAAAGCGCGTAGAGAGTCCCATACATGATGGAGATGTAGATAGCGAGCAGCAGAACGATGGGCTCGGTGGCGATGAACACTACACATTTCGCGTCAACGACACGTTGACGGGAATAGCTTGTGGAAGTGGAAGGCTCACCGAAAGGTCTGCTAAGGTTCACGCGCATGACGTTTCGGAAGGAACGGGAGCGGTGAAGGTCATGCGTAGAGACATAGTGAACGATTCCATTGGACGCGGCAGAAAGCTTCGCGGCGCGTTTCCGGAGGAGGACTGGTCCGTACTGAAACGAGCGCAAGTATGAGAGCCTGTGGCGGCGAAGGATCAGGAAGGGCACGCATACCGTTTCGGGGGTGGCGAAGTAGCCAATTACAAGAGTGATGACAGAGAAGAGGAAGATAAGCCAGAAGTTAAAATGCCAGCCCAGGTGTGGGTTCTGTGCGACGAAGCCGCCAACAATGGGACCTATTACTATCGGAGTCGTTAGCGTTGTGAATCAACCGTATACTCGTCGAGTGGAAAGTAGAGTTTTAGAAGTCAGTTACTTACCTGGGCCGAGAAAAGGGACTGCAGCGTATATCGCAGAGGCTAGACCGCGTTCACGCGCGTTCCAGATGTCGGAAACCGCTCCTCCGGCATTTGTGAGAGCTTAAAGATGACACAAAAGTCAGGCTGACGGGAAAGCGGGAACGGAGAGAGCGGGGGTGCTCACGCGAAGAGCCAAAGATGCCTGAGAGAAGACGACACGACAAGAGAGTGGCGAGGTTGTGCCCGATGCTTCCGCCAATCTGGAATGCCGCGTACGCTGACAGCGTCATAAGGAAGACAATCCGCTAATGGTGGAGCAGTTAGTGTGACGTTTCTGGGCCTCGTGAGAGATGGAGACTGACCCTTCCAAACATCTAGCACACAAGGGGCAAAACGTCGTCAGGCCTGAGATATAAAAAAACATGGTTCCGCAGAGAACACTCACCTCGCCCATGGGCGCAAACACCAGGGGGCTGGTCAGAGTGCGCGTGAGCTTGTCAATGCGCGTTGAAATGAAATACATATGACATACCCAAGTGCGAAGCCTAAGACGTACAGCGAGATGCCTAAAATGGCGACGTCTTCGGATATTCTGAGATCACGCATGGTGCCCGAGATGCCGCCGGTATAGGAACTGCTACCGAAGGATACAGTAAATGTACACAACGCGAGCTGGGAGGGAATCGGTAAGGCCCTGCAAAAAATATGAGGTGAAGTGTACAGCTTACCTGCATGGTGATGACCCATTTGCGGGCTTTGGTCCAATTGTAGGGGTTTTCGGGATCAGAGGGCAACCAGTCGACGATGTAGGGAGAGCTAGAGGTGCCGTCGCCAGGATATAAGGTGGAGCAGTTGTAGTCGGTCTTGTAGCATTTATCAGATGACGAGTGAGAGTCGCTCGACTCAACGACGGTGCGACTGGAGCACTGGGATTCGATGTCAAGTTCATGCAAGGTACTGCTTGGAGAGGAGGGCCTTGTCGACATTTTTAAGGATGGTGGAACCGAGAGGTGCAGGTGCAGGGAGGTGAATGACAGAACAACCGACGGCAGAAACCATGAGGCCTTTATAGGTATTGGAGAACGGTTTTGGCTTTCCATGCGAGGGGAAGATCATGATACTCTCGGGCCTTCTTTGGATTTGGATCGGTGATGCAGTCAAACCCATATGGGAAGATGGAAATAGAAGTCAGGAGACGCCAGAGAAGTACGATGGACTGCCCGGGTAGGCCGCCCCCCGCTGAGTATCGGTGGCGGGGGAGATGAGCCTCGCGGCGACTGAATCTAGAAGGATCTTGCTACTCCACGCGGGTGGTAACAAGGTGGTAAAGCTCTAAAGAAAGCTTCAGAGAGGCCAGAGTCCAAAAGCGTCTCGTCTCATGCACGGAGCAGGGTTTGACATATCAGGGCTCCTGATGATAAACGACCGCGGAGACATAACACTGCAGTATGTACCGGCGGCAGCACTGGCAGCCTGAGAGTGTGGATTGATACATCTCAACGGTAGAATGTGTCCATGGGGATGCGGTGCCTTCACACCTGATATGAGTGTCATGTTTAGTCCTCGGAAAACCACTTGTTTTCTGAAACCTTACCTCACTTTGATGGTCTTGCCAACGAGTCCACGACTGACTGCATGAGCCCACTCAGCCGCAGATTGAGATTAGAAAAGGCTCTCGCCACAGATGTCGATTCCTGGCTTCAACCGACCAAGTAAGTATGAGAGGGAGTGACGTTATGGCTGGCGAGGTTGTTCAAATTGCCGATCGTGAGCGCTTGAGCCCGAGAGCGCACTCGGTTAGGTACACAAGTAGGTCGGTCAGGCTACGGGTAGGGTTTCCCGGCTATTTCCTCGACATCTCCTCTGCCGCAACACTGCCGCAAAGATGTGCGGCACGTCGAATGCTATGGTTCCATGTTGGACCCTGGCAGTATTATGTTGGCATTCTGTTTTCCGTGGGCTTTCGGTTTTCTAAATGTTTGGTTTGATACCGGCGGTCATAAGATCGCCGTATTCTGGCTGAGGGCCCGCCCGACGGCTGTCTATGTCATTCGCAACGAACATTTTCGAATTCAGGATAGTGTGGTGGTGACGTCGACATGTACAGAAACTTCGAGAGAGAATGGGATTAATTCAATTGAGCAAATAGCCGCACAAACTTTAGGATCCAAGCGCTGCGACTCCGAGACGAGCGCTTCATCGTACGCCGTGATGCATATGAGAGTGTATCGGATGTCCTCCAGGTAAGTACGCAAAGTCAATCTTGAAGGAGGGCAACGGAAGGACACTCTCCGGTGGAAGAGAGTGTGAGGTGGTCTCGTCGCTGGCGTATCATATCTTCTTGTTTACCATAACAGATTCTCTCCTTCAATCAGCAGACTCGAATTACAGCCTTCTGGCACGGGGAAGAAAGCCCATCGGCGTGCCCGAGCGTCTGCCCGAGGTCAACTACCGCACCTTATCTTTCCTGTAACTTTTCCTGGGTTCCGGTGCAACCGTCTATTACACTTTTGCATTATATAGCGTCGATTGTCTGCAGAGCATCGGATTTGCATCGAGCGATGTCGTACGTCGCTTTAAGCACAGCACCGAATGCTTTCCAGCCCAAGTGCCCGTGAACGGGTATTCGAACATGAATGAGTTTCGAAGACACACACATTGGTCCGATGGCGCGACGCGAGAAGACGAGATGTCGAGATGCATGACGCACACGAGGCTATTTCATTGCGGGCATTGCGCGTGCATAAACGTGGTACGGTCGCGTCGACGCCGAATGGCAGGCGTTAAAATTGTCCGCTTTGGTCGACAATGGACATCGTCGTTCGCTCGGGCTTTGCCTGCACAACCACGGTCATTTCCGGTGGTGGCAGATGGACTGGACTGGTCTCGAACGGGTGTCGAGACCCGTTCTTGAGGGCCAATTACACGACTTGAACGCGCGACCATGTCCCGCCCGAGCGTATTTAGTTGGCAGTAAATTTTCACTTGGATGCTTGGCTATGAATGATTGTGACTTGAGAGCGTGCCGAATGCGCCGGGCGTGGATCTCTTGCCGCATCGATATCCACACGGCGTATATCTGCTATGGAAGTGGCTCTTGAAGAAAGTGGATGCAGTAAACTAGCAACGAAGATCTTGGATAGCTTACAGTACGATTTTTACAAGCGCAGGTTGAGCGCCTCTCGTGCTCCTTATTCCCCTGTTTGTGCGTATTTGCGGGGCGGTGGGGGTCACTTGATGAGGTCCTTGAGCGACAACTCGCCCGTCGCCCTCCTCATCCGACACCACCACCATCCCCGTCCTATCCTCCTCCCTCTTTTCCCCCTTCAGCTTCATTTTCTCCCCGTTTCCTGCCCCACAGCTCCTTGTTGTACTTGACCTTCTCGGCCCCTCCTTGGATTCCTCTCTGTCCTACTTCTCTCGTTTCGAGCACATATCTTCTCCGCCATATAGCTAGTGTCATTTATCCATGTCCATTCAAGGCCCAATAAACGGCGTCAAGTTCTCCGGTCAGTTTTCCACTTCTACTCTCCTTGTCTCATACCCCACACTGACCCGCTTGCTCCATCGCATGTCACATCTTACCCTCCCCTCCCTTGTATTTTGTGCTTTGCTTTGACGACCTTGCGTTTTGCAACGAATCGCACTCCATCGATACACGTTTCACGCGCTTCGCGTCCGCTCAGCTGTAGATGATCCTCACAAGGTCGTCAAAGTTATTGCCTCCGACGGCAAGTCTGCAGAAACGAGAGAGATCTCGTACACAAACTGCAAAGTCATTGGCAACGGCTCCTTTGGTGTCGTTTTTCAAGCCAAACTCGTCAACGCGCCAAAGGACGGCGATGACATCGCTATCAAGAAGGTGCTGCAGGACAAACGGTTCAAGGTCTGTTTGTTTTTGCCATCCGAGCCCCTTGCAGTTAGTGTATCGCCATCGAACACTGACGCTTGCCTGGGCTGCTTTTCTAGAATCGAGAACTGCAAATCATGAGGCTCGTGTCTCATCCCAACGTGGTTGATCTCAAGGCGTTCTTCTACTCGAACGGCGACAAGGTACCGTCCGCTGTGTCACTTTTTGCGCACGCAGCCCTCACATCCGCACTCTGTGCAACAGAAAGACGAAGTGTACCTCAATCTTGTCCTCGAATATGTTCCGGAAACTGTTTATCGCGCCAGCCGCCATTACGCCAAGCTCAAGCAACCCATGCCGATGCTCCAGATCAAGCTGTACATGTACCAACTTTTGCGGTCCCTGGCCTACATCCACTCTGTCGGCATCTGCCACAGAGATATCAAGCCCCAGAACTTGCTTCTCAATCCCGCCACTGGCGTACTGAAGCTGTGCGATTTCGGCTCTGCGAAGATCCTCGTAGCTGGCGAACCCAATGTGTCGTACATTTGCTCGAGGTACTATCGTGCCCCTGAGCTTATATTTGGTGCCACCAACTACACGACCAACATCGGTGCGTGTCTGCGGATGTCATAAGAGGATATGTTCTGATGGCCTCCATGAGCAGATATTTGGTCAACAGGATGCGTCATGGCAGAGTTGATGTTGGGCCAGCCCCTGTTCCCTGGCGAGAGCGGGATCGATCAGCTAGTGGAGATCATCAAGGTGCTTGGGACACCCTCGAGGGAGCAGATCAAGACAATGAACCCCAACTACATGGAGCACAAGTTCCCCCAGATCAAGCCGCATCCTTTCGCAAAAGTGCATTTTGAGGTTGTCGTCGAGTGTATGGTTTGCTGACGGTGTGTTGACGTAGGTGTTCCGGCCTCGCACGGCGCCGGAGGCGATAGATTTGGTGTCCAAGCTGCTGGAGTACACGCCGGGAGCGCGACTGAGTGCGGTGGAGGCGATGGTCCACCCGTTCTTCGACGAGCTGCGTATTGAAGGCCAGCGAATGCCGAATGGCAAGGAATTCCCCCGGCTGTTCGACTTTACGCGCGAGGGTGAGTGCAGAGGGTTGGTTGTGGTCGTTGAGGATATGCGACTGATGATGAGACAGAGCTCTCTGTGCGGCCAGACTTGATCCGGCAGCTGGTCCCGCGGCACACAGAACCGGAGCTGGCCTCGCGGAACATTGTGCTGGACAACTTTGTGCCCATACCACTCGAGCAACTGAAGATCACGCTGGACTGACGAAATTAACGAGATGATGCTGCCTGCGGCGGTTGTAGTGATTTTTCTTTTCATTTGTGATTTGTCCGCATTCTGTCCGAACTGCCGTTGTGTTACATATATACATCTTGAATTGAATTGAAGCGGCGACTATTGCGAGAATGCTGAGATAGCGGGATGGCGTGCTTTTTTCGGAATGGCGACATGTGGCGCGAGAGTTGGGTAAGAGTCTTTACGGAGTCTTGGCCGTCGCGTGAGCTTGCACACTCACACCAATTCTGACGTACAACATGGCCAATTCATTAAACCCTGCTCATTTCCTTTCTTTCCCCAATACCATCATGTCCACTGCAAGTCCCCCCGAGGCCTATGTCTGCGACACTCTTCCCGCTGCAAAGCTTGCCACAGAACAGGCCGAGTCAAGCAAGATCACCGTGGCGGGGCCTTCAAAGCTGGCCGAGCAGGCGGGGCCTTCAAAACTCGCCGGATCTTCACAGCAGGCGGGGCCTTCAAAACCAGTCGGACCTTCACAGCAGGCGGGGCCTTCAAAACTTAGTGGCCCTTCAAAGCTGCCGTTGCCCGAGCGAACCACCCCGCGCAAATTATGTGTGCGCCATCAGCGTATGGCCGACGAGGGGACCAATCTAAAGCTCCAGCAGGTGCGTGTCTCCTTTGTTCTGCTGCATATTCACACTAATGATCTGCAGTCGCTCGACGCTATGCCACTCGAGGAGCAGGAAGCTGTCAATGCGATCTGGTCCAACTTTTCGTCCTCTTCCCATCCCCGCAGAGCACTCATCCTCCAGGGCCTCCTCACAATGTGCTGCTTCTCCCAGCTCTCCCTGCTTACCGAACACTTGCAACATCTCATCCGCATCGACCCCTTTTCCTGCCTCCCCCGCGAGGTCTCGCTCAAGATCCTCGGTTATCTCGACGCTACATCCCTCTGTCGTGCTGCCCAGGTCACCAAGCGCTGGAAGAGCTTGGCGGACGACGACATCCTCTGGCGGGGCATCTGCGAACAGCACATCGGCCAGAAATGTCACAAGTGTGGCTGGGGTCTGCCTGTTTTGGAGAAGAAGCGAAAATTCCGACCTCGTTCACCCTCCCCGCCAACGACCCTGCCTTCATCTCCGTCCTTGAAGCGTCCTTTGGTCCGGGACAATTCGTCGTCGGGCCCACCCCTGAAGCGCCAAAGATCTGGCCAACAAACAGATTGCGGTACTGATCAATACCTCGCTGCCGACCCCTCGTCCTCATCATCGGCCCTCGCCATGCCCCCTGACTTGGACCCCTCGTCATTTGCACTCCTCGCACCCAACCCGCCTGTCCCTAACATAGAATCCGTCACCCGTCCCTGGAAGGACGTCTACTCCGAACGCATGACCATAGAATGCAACTGGCGCCGCGGACGCTGCACTGTGCGCACCCTGAAGGGTCACACCGACGGCGTGATGTGCCTCCAGTTTAGCGAGACGCTGTCGCATCCTGCATTCCCTGTGCTCATCACCGGCTCGTACGACCGCACCGTCCGCGTATGGAACATGGAGACCGGCGTCGAGCTCCATTGCCTCAAGGGCCACACCCGCGCAGTCCGCGCCCTCCAGTTCGACGATTTCAAGCTGATCACGGGGAGCATGGACAATTCGGTCAAGGTGTGGGACTGGCGCAGGGGCAAGTGCATCCGCTCGCTCACGGGCCACACGGATGGCGTTGTGTGCTTGAACTTCGATTCAAACGTCCTGGCGAGCGGGAGCGTGGATACGACGATAAAGGTGTGGAACCTACGGACGGGCGGAGCGTTCACGCTGAGGGGCCATGCGGACTGGGTCAATTCGGTGCAGCTCTGGGACTCCAACCCCGGTGCACGCACGCAGTCGTCTAATGACTCCCTGTTCGACACTACGGGGTCTATGTCCCCGCAAAACAGCTCGTCGGGCCATGAGATTGATGTTGGGAAAATGCTGTTCTCGGCATCGGACGATGGGACTATCAAGTTATGGGACTTGACCCTCCGGACGTGTATACGCACTATGACGGGCCATATGGGACAGGTTCAGAGTATGAAGCTGTTGACTGCGAGCGACTGCAGTGGCGATGAGCTGTCCCCAGGCGATGACGGCGCGGGAATGGAGAATGGGGAGGATGAGCAGGAGGCACCCTACACGCCCTCCAGAGACCCTTCTTCGCTACCACTGTCGTCCTTTACCGGCAAAAAGCCCGTACTGATTTCAGGCAGCTTGGACAACACTATACGGCTGTGGGACATCGAGACAGGCAAGTGCGTAAGGACGTTCTTCGGGCACATCGAGGGCGTTTGGGCGGTGGCGAGTGATAAACTTCGCCTGGTGAGCGGCAGCCATGACCGTACCATCAAGGTGTGTAGTCCTCGTTTATGCCTTGGCGTGTGCGTGTGACCGTATTAATGATTTTGCGCATGTGTTCTTAGGTGTGGTCTCGCGACGAGGGCAAGTGTACTGCTACGCTCGTCGGTCACCAGGCTGCAGTCAGCTGCCTCGCGCTCGGCGAAGACAAAATTGTGTCCGGGAGTGATGACTCCGATATCAAGATCTGGAGCTTCAGCGGATGATGATAGGCTTTCGTTATCCTTATGTTTCCTCTGTTTTCTGGCACTCCTTGTTCGCTCGCAGGGCTTCGTTACCACCTTGTACATACATACATATTTTATTCTAAAGCACCCTCATCATCGTCATACCGTATTTTTGTATCTATTGTATTTGCTACCGCTTGAAAGAATAGACAGTGCTTTGTTTAGATGTGAATTGAAGTGATGAGAACAGACGGAGCGCAACCTACATCGTCAGGCTCGTCTAAATAACCAAATTATAAATGTTTCAATGGGAGGATAGATAGGAGGCGTCTACTTATAACGCCGGTAAGGGTGAAGGAAGGAAGCGTAAGATTGTGCGATAGGAAAGCCTCAAGGCGCGATTTGAACCGACCGACCAACCGAAATAGAATACCCTCGGAATACATACCCATAATAAATAAAATGTCTCAGCCTCAGCCGGTTTTGAAGCCCATGCGCAGCGCGCTTCAGTTCCCGTGATAATCCCTCGTCTCGCCAGCCTCGAGCGCTAGGCTAGGTCCTCAACGATGTTCGACTTCAGTTGAACAGTTCGCAGCTGTTTCTCGAGGTACGCCAACTGCCCCATCTGTCGATACTAGGTCGGGACATATGTACATATGTAGCACCTCCTTTATCCGGTCCGTGAACCGACCAATTGATCAACGGGTAGCCGTCCACCTCAACCACTGTCAGGTATATCTGGAGAGTCGAGTGGAGTTCATGAAGAATATTCTGAATCTGAAAACTCTCGCAACGTAAGTTCAATGGGTGGCAGAGGGATCTATGTAGAAGGTCGTCAAGTTCATCCATTTCAGCTGGGAAGTCGTCCTTCGTCCGTCGCAAAAGGTCGATCGGGGCCGAGTGGAGGGCATTCGCAATCGCGGTGACAGATGAGAATTTGCGGAATTTGCGGCATGCCTTATGTACGACATTCATTTCAGTGCCCCAGACCCCAGGTGGTTTGATGATACCAAAATTTGGGGACGCACCAATGCGGCGTTCACAAAGAAGTCCAACACCTGAGCTCTCTCAAATCGATCGAATCGTAAATTTAATGCAGCACAGATTGTTTCACCCAAAGACCGATCTTGTGATGTGCAGCTTCCACGTTGTTGGGTCGAGACTCGAGGCTGCTTCCGTAAATCTGCTATGTAGTCTGTTGGAAGAATCGCGTTGTACTTGTCCCCTTCGAGTCTCGAGAAGGGTGAGCGCAATAGCGAGGTCATGTGGCATCAGCATTCGTCGCCCTGGCGCACAAGGGAAGCAACCGGAACATGGCCATCGGTCCGAGCCTACGTAGAATGCTGTGTAAACCTCCTCCTGACGACAGACTTGTGCACACTCACGCGATTTTCAATCAGTTCTCCAGCGTTATTCATGCATCGTTAGGGAGTTCTTCCTAGATTCCGCACCTACATAGAAACCTCGCATTTGCTACAGCAGCTGAGGATCGACAAAAAGGTGCCGGCCATGGTGTTTTTGAAGGTGCTTTGAGTTGGGGCGCTTGTGAGGAGCGATCAAAGTTTCTCATTTGTATTGCAAGGCGACCTTGTCTTCCAGGTGCGCAGCTGCCGTGGGCTCGACCTCGTGGAATCTGCGAGCCAAAATTCCACATAGGTCCTCTGATGTTGTAAAAAGTATCTCCCGGTACTTCAACGTCTTTCTCAATAAGTTGTCAAGGTATTAAGGTATTAGGCATGTAAATATTTCGAAACGATTCGAAGTGACTCACTGAACTGAAGTTGCGGATCAACCTCTCCAATTTCCCTTCGAGTGTCCCTGCGGATACCGAACCAGACTGACTGAAGTGTATGATACTTAGACTTTGGATTTGTAACGGCATCGTGAAGGGGACCAGCCAGATGAATGCCCGAGTGATGATCGGACGACACGATACTTTGCGGCGGGGGAGATACGCCAGGATATCCGTCTTGGGTGAGATGTCCCAGCCATGATGACCCCCGAGCAACTTCGAGTGCCTCCTTACGGTCGAGTTCATGCACAGCGTTGGTTCGTCCGTACGGAAAATTATTGCTGGTAGTGGACTGCAGCGGGGGTCCGTCAGGTGAGGTGACTGAATGTGGGCGTTCCCGGAAACTATTAGATGCTGAGCTGGCTGCCGTGCACAAGGAACTCTCTTCGGGGTTCGGGGATCCCCCTGCGCAGTGAAGGGCCGCCACCTACGTTCTGATTTTAATGCCCTGGCCACATTAGCTTCTTTTCAAACACCTTTGCGGTCGGTAGCATGGCCGAGTTGGTCTAAGGCGTTGGATTTAAGCTAATACTTGATTCCCAATGGGAGCAATCCCGCGTGAGTTCGAACCTCACTGCTACCAATGTTTTTACCCGACCCTGCCTGACGACGCTCGTTGTGGCGCAGGCGCTTCTAGAAAACCGGCTCTCCATTCTTCGTCCGAAGAACCTACCGCGCAGTCCCTTCAGGGTGCGCAACTGGGCAACGTGACCACCGGCTTTGAGAGACAGTGCCGGGATTTTCAAGTAGACCGCTGCATATGCCGATGAAAAACGATCGCGGCACGGGCCAACCTTGGGCAATGGTCATATGCCACCTGATTTTTCTACCTCGATGCGTGTCACTGTGACCCCATCTCAATCGACCATACGCATGGGTTGAACCGAGGCATCGGCAGAACACACGAGGCTGGGCAAGAAGATTCCTTTACTAGTGGTCGACCTGAATGACAAAGAGGGTTGAAACCTTGGTACGCAAGTACTTATCACAAGACCGTGCTGCCTTCTTTTTGAGGCCACATTCAATTTTCGCAAGATACTTGGAGTGCATACATGAAGAAGCGAGGAGAGGCAGTTGTATCTCGATTTCGCGTTGCTTTTGGAAGGCCCACATTGTGTGGGTATACCCGCGATATTCGAGAGAACGACCTTCAAGCAATAAAAGTACAGCAGCTGGTAGGTATCAAGTCTCTGCCAATACAGTTCAGAAAATCTGAGAACATCGTTAGACTTGAAGAACTGGTAAACCACTGTAAACCATACTCCGTTAATATTATCCTGGCCTCCTGGGCCCTGCCTAACCCTATCACCCCAAATGAATCAGCGGCTTTACAATGATCCAAAGGATGCTGAACGTACCGGCGAGTAGGTTTGAATTCCTCGGGCTCTGCGGCATCCCAGAAGTTTGCCATGCTGCTGGGACCGCCTGGCGTGGTTCTGACGCGCCTGAAGCGAGTGTATGTTGATGCCCAAGCTCAGAGGGTATGCGATTCCGAAATTGGGACGAACCTGCTAGGTTTAAAGCTGGACCCTGCTTCCTTGTCTGCTTGCGTCGAGGCGGGCGCAACGTTCGGAGTGGCCTGACCAGAAACGTGAGACGCATGTTAATGTCAAGTTTAACGGTAGGGCGCGCCTCTTGACCCTCCTTAGCTGGTGCGAGTGATAGCGCATCACCTTCGTCTTCGTCATGCCCGAATATGTCGCTATGGGGACCGCCAGGAACGGTGCGGACGCGACGCGTGGGCTTGAAGTCGTCAGTCCCACTGGAGTTGTTAACAGATGCTGTACAAGAATATCGATGACTGAAGTGATGAACTTTTGAATGAAGCCAACCAGATGATGCTGCTGCATCAACCGAAGCGACCGACGCGTCCCCGGAAAGTTTGCCAAATTTCGCGTAGCCTGGAGGTCCCACTGTCAGTCCGAGCCTTCGTGTGTAGATAGATATATATATACGAACGCGGGAGTTTTGCGATGTTGGTGAAGTTGGGGTCGACGGTCGTGCCGGTATACCTGCTCGTTATAAGTGGCTTGGATCGCTGTGTAGATGACTATTGACCAAGTACTTCAGAAATTCAATTAACGAGCGCTTGGTAAAGACAATGTTTGTCGAATCCCAGTCAAGCAAACCTGCCTATCGATGAGCATATCATGAAAGAACTGCGAAGTGAGGCTCACCAAGGTTGGCCGGCCAATCCTTTTCTTTCGACATATCGACAGCATTGACGGGAGTGAAACTGATTAACAGTCAACATAAGTATCGATTGCGAGTGGAGAAGGACCATACGAAGACATGATGTTCAGGAAGTGAAAGAAAGAGTGTATGTTCAAGTTCAAGTTGCCAAGGGTGCACGACTCCGTGACGGTTACGCGCGTGATCTGAATCCTGTGCCAACGAATCGGAACTTGCACCCACCTGGCAGCACCCACCATGCTCGCACCAGCGCGGAATGCCTCTCGCAGAACCTGTTCAGCTCTTCTAAGAACTTACGCCACTGGTTCGACCCTTGCGTCTCGCATGTACACCGACCCGCTCCATGCTGCTGAGCCTGCAGTGACGACGACACCGGATAATATTACACCTGAACAGCGTGCAGCATTGGATGCCGCATTACGTGTTGATCAAGCTGGAGAGGTCGCAGCAAATTATATCTACAAGGGTCAGCTCTATGTATTAGGACATGACCGACAGACGGGTCCCTTAATTCAAGTAGGTCCTTTCTCTGATGTCACTCCCTGGCTGACTGTTATGGTAGGAAATGTGGGATCAAGAGAAGAAGCACCTTGCGATCATGAATAAACTACAGTTGCAGCACCGAATTCGCCCGACAGTTCTCTCCGAGGTGGCGAAGGTTGCAGGGTTTGGACTTGGAGCTGTGACAGCACTCATGGGCAAGGAGGCAGCAATGGCGTGCACGGAGGCAGTCGAGACAGTCATCGGCGAGCATTACGACGAGTGCGTTATCGCTATTTGAACCCTACACTCTTCGCTAAGCTCGTTCATAGCCAATTGAAGGAACTCGAGTCCTTCCCCCAAGACCATCCCAGCATTCCACTTCTCAGAGATGTGGTCAGGGAATTCCGGGACGACGAACTGGAGCATCTCGATACTGCGGTAGAGCACTTTTCGCAACGCGCGCCAGCACATGCTTTGTTAAGTAGTGTCGTTGGAGCCGGGTGTAAGGTTGCAATAGAATTGTGCAAGCGGTTTTAGGATATGGAGCCACCCGCCAGCAAATTGTGCTGAGGACGCGGAGTTTGCTGAGAGTCATTGTGGTCCTTCCTTGTGACGATTGGGCGTTCAGCGCTCAACGTTCAACGTCGGCCAAGGGTTTTAGTCTTGGAAAAATATTAAATTTAGGAATCGAAAATCTACTCGGGCTTTGTCGTCGTCGGAAGGAGCGGTTGACCTTTCCGCTGGAGCCAGTTAAACTTGTTCTGCGGTAATTATAAGGAGGTTGTTTTGCGAATAAGTAGGAGGCAACACACTTGGTATTTGCTGGCGAGATAGTAAACGGCACTGGGAAGGATAATAAAGCTCACGACAGCAGTGCGTACTGTCTTGTTCGTCCAACGGAACTTCAGGTATGCTTCCTCGCGCTAAACAGGAATAGTGATTGATGAGGCCGTTGGCAGCGGTAAGAGCAATATATACCATGCGGTTGAACCGCTCGATAGCGGGGTCTTCCTGTAACGGCGCTATTAGGAACGAATATTGAGGGAGGAAACTGGCTGAACACACCTTCACAAGTGCTATACACCAAGCTATCAGTCAGTAAGGTTTACAGATTGCAGAGAGAGGTACGGACGATTTCCAGCCATGTCGGGATGAACGTGCAAGACAGAAGGTTTCCGGGATTTCGGTTGTTTGCCAGTTGTTTGTAATCACCTTGCTTTTGACAACCATCATCCTCCATGGCCTACAACAGGGAATGGGACCAGGGGAAGGACGCCTGGCACGAAGGCCAATGGAATGGCGCAGATGACAGGACGAATGTTCGCCCGAGGGAAGACGACTACTATGGAGACGTCAAGAGGAGGAAGTATAACAATGGGGTCAGTCCAATGCTGCTGTATCACTATCCCATAGGCTCATCTGGTGTATATGCAGGGCTTTCAAGGTGGATACGATGCAAACCAGGGCTACGAGGACAATGGATATGATAGGAATCATCGCCAGAGCGGAGACCATCTTCAAGATTATGGACACGACGACCGCCGGCCGGGCTTCAACAAGAAGCGCATTCTACCATCCGAACCTAGCCCACATGTCATCTTCCTTGGCCTCGATCCTGACTTCACGGAGGCCGATGTTCGTGCGGTTCTCGTCCTTCCTTTGTTCTCAACTCACGCCTTGCATTTTAGCTTCAAGCATACCTTACCAGCAACGGATGTAGCGTCGAAACTGTCACCATCATTCGAGACAAATCATCAGGCACTTAAAACATTTGTATCTGCTGTCGCACATGCATTAACATTCTCCGACGTTGGATTTACAAGGTTCCTCCAAGGGCTTCGGCTTCGCACAATTCACCACAACAGAGCATGCGCGCGCCTTTGTCGATCCACTCTTTCCATTCATTCAGGTCCCGCCGCCGGCGTCGCACGGGGCTTCCGCCACTGCCGCGTATTATAAATCACTTGAGATGGGAACGCCGACCAGTGGCCGAAGGGTCAAGATCGACTACTCGCAGAGTGCTTCGCCTCATGACAGGGGACGTGCTAACCGGGGTAACATGAACGATGGGACCCGCGATATCGGCAACACCCAGTCACCCGTCCTCCTCTTCAGGGGACTCGACCCACTGTCGGGACCACAGGCCATTCACCAAGCCATGCTGTATTCCTCGGGGCCCACCATGAAAGGGGCCAAAGGCATGAAGCGGATCATCCTTATCAAAGACAAGATTACAATGGCAAGTTTTGGTTTCGCCTTTGTCGAATTTGTTGACATCACGGTGCGTTTTATCGTGTCACGTCGAGTTCGTTGTCTGACGATACAGGCAGTCCGCCTCTGCGGTTTTGGCGGCGACGATGTCGCCGACTATCCATCCGGCGGGTTTCCGCATCTCCGATCGCCCAGTCGCGGCGTCGTTCGCCCACCCTTACTCCTTCCAACCTGTCACTGATTTTTTGTTGCGGGATGAGGCTTGCCTCATGTCATCGATGAGTCTAGGTGGCGTAGAAGGCCAATGGGTACGATACTGGGATGAGAGCTCGACGGTTGCTCTTTTGGAGTTCAAGGTCGAAGAGCCCGCTCAACCCGCTCAACCCACCAAAGAGAAGAAGAAGAAGGAGAAGAAAAGTGAGCGTTTCCGCAACTACATGCTCTGATAGCACTGTCTTATATCTACACCAGGTGAAGCTGAGGCTCGCCCCGTACCCGCCGCTCCGTCTGCGCTCCCGGTGTCCGACAAGCCTGTGATGCTGAGCTTTAACAAGGGCCCAACGAAGGCAGCTATTGGTACGCAACGTTAGAAAGACTTTCAGCCCTAACTAACGGTATCAACCATCGCAGCCAAACCTTTGGGTCTTGGGTTTTCAATGGACGATGTTGGCGATTCCAGCGAGCAGCCAGAGGATGTTAATGCAGAGGCCACCAAAGGCAAGTTTTTTATACTCAACAGTACCCAATACTTGTCTTGTTCCTGAGCTCAACGTTTACCTGTCTATCTTTAGTTGCCTCGGCCAATAAGGTGGCTCCTCTGATCGCGAGCAAGAAGGTACTGTATCTGCCGAACGCCAGTCACCATCACGAGAGGAACACATCAAACGACGGTACTCACCATGCAATGTTTTACAGACCGTCAGCAATATCAACAAATGGAACCAAGTCCAAGAAGAGCTTACTCAAGAGACCAGCATACCTTCGGCCTCAACTACTACCACTCTGGTGATCTTTATTTCCTGGCCTTGCTGTTGCAGTAAATCGACTTGTAATGGTTCTCACATCCAACGTCCTGCGTATCCAGGCAGCTACACCCGGACCAACCTCGGTAAAACCCACAGCTAAACCTGCCACAACCATTGGCACCCCGGTCACGACAGAAACGGAGTTCGAGTTCTCCGACGTCACTGGGTTGATGTGCTTGCTGTGCGCCCGACAGTTCAAATCCCTCGATCAGTTGAAGCGCCACAACAAAGAATCGGATCTGCATAAGGCTCGCCACTTAATACTGTGTACTCTCGCGATTTCTATGGGCTGACGTTGTCTTTTGTTCTTCCTTCTTGTTTCTTGGCATCTCCCTTGTCTTGTCACACAGAAAAACTTCAAGGATGCAAATCTTCGCGACGTCGCACGCCAGAAAGTGGCTGCTCGGAAAGCGGAAGCCCAGGATCAACCGAAATATAGGGACCGCGCGTCGGAGCGGAGGGTGTTGTTCAATCAGCCTGACGTTCCCTTGCCGGAAAAGGATACCCCGGCGTTGACAACCAAGCAGAAGAAGTATGAGCCCCCTCCCCGGCCGCCGACGCCCCCTTTGCCGCCGCCGAATCCAGCTCAGGATACTACTAACGTGGGCAACAAGCTCCTGAAAATGATGGGCTGGACGGAGGGGACAGGGTTGGGCACGACTGGCGAAGGGAGGGTTGAGCCAATGTGCGTCACACTTTACTTCATCATACTGCTCACTGACATTCGAACAAATAGTCAAACGGCCATCTATGAACAGGGCGCTGGACTCGGTGCGAGCAAAGGCAAAGAAATAGGCAAATACGCCCAGGGGTATTCTGGTTACGTCCACATGGCCCAGGACGCGGTAAGTGTTATCATACAAGCCGAGACTGAGAGTGCAGGACTCGAAGACCGTACTAAATGGACACCTTCTGCAGGCTCGTGAACGCTACGGAAGTTGAGGTTGCCTCTATTTATGACTCTTCGAGGCATTTTTTTTTCGTGTTTGTGTATCTCACCCATGTTTTATTTCCTCCTTGCCTACACCTGCTATTCCGCCATCTTATTACGTATCTTTGGAGGAGCATAATCAAACCATCCTACTCTCTCATGCGGCATTCGGAACGCCTACTCACCCGTAAAGGTGGCCTTGTACTTCAAGCTTTTTGGGTCTAAGCCTCTCATTAGACATCTCCGACATACTCTGAGCAAAATATAGAGCGAAGACCCAAGTTTCCAGACCAAGGTTCTGTAACCTCGTTGGTCCAAAGTTTTCAGCCATTACTCGTCGTTTACAAAGCAGACCCTGGCGGTCAAAGTAGCCTTTCCTGAAATTGCAAGCCATACACTCAGGTGCAAAAACAATGCGAAAACAATGACAAGGCAAATGTTTGTCCAGGATCTCGACGACAAAACGAGTGTATGATAAGAATGAGTCTAAGCAGCAATCATGACGAGGCCGGCCAATACGAAGCCGAGCGGGGAGAGCGAGGCGAGCGAGGCGGCGCCGTTGGTTTTGGATGGGGCTTCGCCGGTGGAGGTGCCGGTGTGGGAGCCAGAGACAGACTGGGAGCCGGTCGGCTCAGCAACGAGAGTAGAGCTGACAACTGCGGAGGTGGCGGGGATGGAGGCAGTGGCGGTTCCGTCCTCAACCTGGATGTAGGTGGCCTGGGAAAAAGGTTAGGAGTGAGAATGGTGGATAAGATCATGAAGGGAGGCGTACGGCAACGAGGGGACCCAGGCCGCTGTTCTATAGGAAATGGCGCAGACGTGAGCAGGGTAAGCACAAAATTGGGAGAACACGGACCTTGACGTATTGGTTGAGGTCGAAGGGGGTAACACCAATAGGCTCGGAGAGATCAGCCGGGGCCTTGAAGCTGTCGGGCTGCTGGTAGAGGATAATCACATATCTGAAAAGGTTGCTAAGGGGGAGTGCTAATTGAAATATTGTAATGCGAGCGTACCTGTGGGGCCCACTACCGGCGGCGGGTCCGGGTCCTGCGTAGGCGGTGATCGCGGTGGCAGACGCGTTAGAGACCTTGCCGTCTGTGTAAGACGCGCGATATCAGCGAAAGAACGATGTAGAAGGAAGAAACTTGCCGGTGATGTCGACACCGTTGATGAGCCAGTGGCGGTTGGCGCCTTTGGAGAGGTCGCTTCCGACAATGTCCGCGTCGACCATGGTGATGGTGTACTTGCCAGTCAACTGAACGGACGAGTTCACGGGGGTGACGGTGACCTCGGGAGTCGGGGCCGATTCTGAGTACATTCATCAGGCGTGGAGTAAATAATGCGACTGGGCGAAGCACCTTGTTTGGTCAAGAGCTGTCCAGGGGAGATGACGCCGACACCTGAAGAGAATGGTAAGAGAACGATAGGTGTTACAAGCCTCTGTTCAAGAAGCTCACCAGCATAGTTGACGGTGAGGAGTGCGCTGGGCTCGAAGGACGCGAGGAGCTCGGGGACGATCTCGGACTGCTTGAAGTGGGCCTCGATGCCAGCGACTTCGAGCGCAGTGTCAGACTGAGCGAGTGTGAACGGAACCAGGGCGAGCGACACGAGAATGGTGAGGGACAACATGATTGTATGTATAGGCTGAAGGAGTGTAAGTCGTCAACTACTAGTAGTTGTGGATGGATGGAAGATGAAGGAAACGTAAGGCTTAGACTGTCACCATCAGCGCTCATCCGGCCGTTTATATACACTTGCCAAGAGCTTGGTCCACTTGGTCCTTGCACTTTTACTCATCCCTGGAAAATGTAAATGCCTCGCCGCCGTAAGGGCGACAACTCCTCCTGACAACTCCCATTAGTACACAGATCGGGCTTATTCTATCGAATATCGAATGTCGAACCCGCGGGGCGCCTGCCACTGAAACGAGGATGCACGCCGAAATACTGCGCGCGGAAAAAAGGCGGCCATACGTATCCCAGTGTACTGCGCCAGCCCTTGTGTTCTAGACGCCAGCAATTCACCATTCGACGCCACGGGATAGGGAGAACAGGGAGAACAGTCCTAACATGGATTCGTTTATTCGTACAGCAGAAAAAAAAATACGCCTCAAAGCTTGATCTGCCCGTCGTTGAAGCTATCCAAGACGCTCCGGATGGAGAGATACGCAATGATGACAGTCTCCAATCCTCCGAAAATGCTCGTAAGGATGGCCTGATACAAGTACCGCGATAAAAATACGTTCGAAACCAGAAGTCCGACCCAGACAGCGGTCAAAAGGAAGGTCAGGGGGACGGATGTGGGGCGTGATATGGCGATGGAAGGCGTGCGGGGTGTGGTGGATGCAATGTACAGGGTAATGTGGTGCGGGGCAGTGAGGACGAAGGCGATGACGTTGAAGGGGCATGCGAGAGAGACGTCGGTGCCGAACATCAGTGTTACAGTGCAGAGTGCGAAGGAGACGAAGTATATGCGCTGCGGGTTGTACTTGACCGATGTGCTGGGTAGGAAGATGAGGAGCAAGTAACTTTTGGTGACGTACGGGACTCCGACTGGCTTTCTGCAATCGCGGCATGGGAACTTTCAACATAGCAGATATGGCGAAGCCCGCGCAACGCGAAGAAGAGGAGCAAGATCCATTCGATTCCAGACAAAATGGTGGAGGATGAAGGCGTAAATGATACAAAAAGGGGATATGAAAATCGGGTCGGAATGGGTGTGTGAGTGGCGGTGCGCTTGTGCAGCGAGGTACAAGTAGACATGGTAGGGCACGGTGGCGAGGAAACCGATAAGGCTGGGGACGATGAAATGTGGATACCACAAACTGACAGCCACGAATGAACAGGAGAACGCGGCAGTTGCGACATAGCAGGACACGACACTGGCAACGATGAGCGAGGATGTCGGGAAGGTCTTTGGGGCGACACCGTTGGACAGCGCAGACACGCCTGGCTCAGTGGTGCTTTCGTTCATGACGAAAGTTGAGCTGAAGAGAAAAGAGAGTGACTAGGTATTTCGTGACTAGGTATTTCTGCATGACGTTGAATCTGGAGACGAGGCCTTGACTCGGACGAGTCCGCAGCACTAAGAGCCAATTCATCAGAGATCTGCCGGGGACGACACGACAGTTGCACGACAGAACACGTCGTTGGGTCCATTGCAGAGATAGATAATATGTCCTTGTACTTATCTTCAAGGTACTAGTCAAAGACAAGACGGGTGCTTGGCCATGTTTATCAAAACCCCGTTGCCGTTACCGTTGATGGTCAACACCGTCGCCGTCGTCTTCAACGATCTCGCAGTATACCCCCCGCCACATACCCCGCGCCCCTTCAACTTCCTCCACCATGGACAGCATATTTGGCCGCAAGAAGGGCCGCCCACGCCAGTCGTCCGTCTCTGCAGATCTCAATGAACGTTCCGTTCCCTATGACAAGCTCGGGCCTTCATCGCGTTCACCCTTGTCCGTTGGTACCGTTAACCAGGGTCTGCGGGGCATTTCCGCCCCCAACACCAATCCGGCACTCACAACCTCGGGCACCGAACTCAACAAGTTCGCGTTGCAACGCAGTAAAGCCGAACGAGAGCGAATATACGAACAGCATGGCTATACCAGACGACCCAGCTCTCCAAGCACATCCAACGCTTCGTTCTCTACCGCAGACTCTTCCACCTTGTACGAAGACTCTCTTCCGTCATCATCATCCAAACATCTGCCCCAGACGCCCCAGTCATCTCGTGTTCGCCTGAGCGAAGCCTCCAGCTCCTCCGGTTCACGGAGCCCTCACATCGTTGACTTTGGAAACTTTCCGTCCAGCTTCTCGGCTAGTACTGTCCGTCCAACTTCGACACGGTCCGAAGCAAGTCGCACCTCGAAATATACCCCTTCATTATCCTCATCAGATACCCATCATTCTCTGTTCTACCACCAGCGGACTGCTCATAGCTCCAACTCCTTCTACTACCCCCGGCCAGACTCGGATGAAGAAATAGAGGTCTTATTCGAGAACGTCCGGCGCACGCGCGACCTTGGGGAGCTACCCCCGATGTCGATCGACCAAAAGTGGCACATAGTCTACAGCGATGAACATATACGTTGGAAGGACGAGCGAACCAGGGAGGAGCAGGTCAAGCGGCAGACCGATTCCGGGCAGCCGACTGCGTCTATAGCGACAGAGTCACCGGAATGGTATATCAAGAAGTTCCTCGACAAGACCATTACCCCGAGACAAGCGACTAGCCTTCAGGTTTGCCTGAGAAGCAAGGAGGTATCATGGTTCAACCACTTTGTTGAGATTCATGGGACCTCTGTACTGGCACAGACCTTGCTGCATATTAGTCGCAAGGGAGCTCAGAGGTGAGTGTAAAACGTGGTTGATGTCCCCCACTTTCCTGATGTCCATCTAGGCGCGATTCAGATATACCCCTGGAGTACGAGATCGTCAAATGTATACGCCAGATTTTTAACAACCAGGTCTAGATTTCTTTCTTTGCACGGGCCGTTTCTCCTCTTCTCACACCCTAACTTGTGCAGGCGGCTGCTAAGGAAGCCCTCACACACCCTCTCATTGTCACGCAAATCACGTCGTCATTCAACTCCCCGCATATTCCTACCCGCAAACTTATCGTCGATCTTCTCACCTTCCTCGTCTATTGGAATGACGGGGATGCTCATCACCTCGTTTTGGCGGCTCTGGAAGCTTTGAGCGCTGCCAACAACAAAACCGGCTACTATGAGTACTGGTTCTCGTCAATGGGGGAGTCGTTAGGCGGAAGAGGCAAGATGGGCAGTCTGGTCGGAGCTAGCGAGGAAGTGAAGCGTGCCCATGGTGTCGACAGCTCTCTCAACGATTATGCGGTATGTACCCTAAAAGCCTCAGTTTCTCGACGCTAACTCACGTTCTGCAAGCTTTCTAATCTGCTCTTGATAAACGGAGTCATCGGTCACATAGACGACCTCGATGTCCGGCTGCACCATCATACAGAGATGAAAAAAGCCGGTCTTCCGCGGATTGTCGAGCTGTTCCAAAGCTTCAACTGGCCGGATATCGACATGCATCTGCGAAACCTCTACCGTATTTTAGACGAGGACGAGCAGAAACATCGGGAACGGGTAGACCAGGAAATTCTGCGCGACCTCGACAATCCAGAGGATGTGTACAAGGCTATCTTTTCCCGGACACAGGATACGAAGGCGCAGGACCACTTCTTGTCCATGATGCAGCACCTTCTGCTCATCCGGGAAGAGGGCCAGCCGATGGTGCATTACTACCAACTCATTGACTCGCTGGTGACCGATGTTGTGATGGATAAGAAGCTGGCTGGGGCGGAGCAGCGCATGGGTCATTCGGTCGAGCGTATTATTGCTCAATTCAATGAGGCAGATCGGTATCAGGCAGTGGAAAGCGAGGCGGCGGAGGCGCGAGCGACGGCCACTCGTTTGAGATTGGAGAAGGAGGTGCTGGAAGAGGAAGTGGCGCAGGGGCAGGACGGGATGGTTGGCAAGTTGAAGCAGCAGCTGGCGCATATGGAAGAGAAGCTGAACACTTCGAGGGAAACGACGTCGAGACTTCAGGGGCAACTAGAGACGCAGAAGGCGGGATATGAGGAGCAGATTGCGCAGCTGGAGGCGCAGATCATGGAGCTTTTCAGAATGTTGAAGGAAATTGGGAAGGGAATGGATTCAGTCCTTGATGCAGGTGGTATGGACCGCAAGGCGCTTGTTCAACAACTCGAGAAGAACTTCCAGCGGAGGAAGACTATCCAGATCTTGGAGGGCCGGGAAGGACATGCGATGAGACCTTTCCATGATGGCGGAACTGGGAATGGGAACGGGAGTGGGAGTGGGAACGGGAATGGGACCGGGAGTGGGACCGGGAGTGGGAGTGGGACCGGGAGTGGGAGTGGGAATGGGAACGGAATTGGTATCATTTCTGGTTCTGGTTCTGGTTCTGGTTCCGGTTCTGGGTCCGGTTCTGTGGCGAATGAGGGTGAAGAGGATGAAGATCTGGACGCTACTCCTGGCAAGGCAAGCTTGAGACGGTCGCGAGCAGCGGGGAGCAAAAAGAAGGCTGCCGCTGCTGCTGCTGCCGCTGCCGCTTTTGCAAAGGGCACGAGGGTTGCCGTCACTGACGAGAATGGTCGTGTATCGCAGTTCATGGATGCCGATGATGCACATGCACAGGAGCAGATCGCGCAACAACTAGAGGCAGGCGCCAACCTTGTATGTGGTTTATTTGAATCCAGCGACATCCAACTTATACGTCAATAGTATTCGCCTCCGATAGGATCAATATCAAGCTCACGGAGTGTAAGAGGTTCACCACGACGGACAGACCGGCCACCACTTGGCGGAGATACACTCTACAAGTCGTCAAAGCTTCTCCCACCGCGCGACGATCTCACAGAACACAGCGATCAGAGCAGATCGTCTTCCCCCATCGCTCATGACGACGACAGTGAATACACACACTCAGCGCGAAGCGGTTTCTCGACTCTCACAGAAGATACCGCGCCGACGTCTGTCAGCTCACAAGGCTCTTCTCGAGTCGCCTTTGGCTCTGCGGCCGAAGCAATTAGCAAACATCTGCGTAGTAGAGACACATCACAGCCTTCTGCGGAGTCAAGTTCCTTGTCTTCATCTGTATCACCGCCTTCCTCAGAACCGGGGGATGCTTCCGGTGCTCCACCTCCACCGCCGCCACCACCGCCTCCTCCACCGCCTCCACCGCCTCCACCTCCTCCTCCACCTCCACCGCCACCACCTCCTCCTGGTACAATCCGTGCGTTCGGCTCCGGACCACCCCCGCCTCCACCACCCCCGCCTCCACCGCCTCAACCTGGCACTGCGCCGTCAACGCCTCGTACGGGCCCGCCACCGCCGCCTCCTCCCCCTGGCTCTGCCCCCAGTTCAAACCACAGCTCCCGTGCGTCCATGCTACTCGGTGCCAACATTAACAGCCTTCTCTCCGCTCGCAAAGACATGCCGATCACACCGAGCATCAAGATGAAACAGCTGCAGTGGGACAAGCTGCCGCATCAGCAGGTCGCCAAAACTCTTTGGAAAGACGACAAGCCTGACAAGGAGAAGGAGATGCTGCAGAAGCTGCAGATGGATGGAGTCTGGATGGAGATGGAGGAGGACTTCAAGGCGAAGCAGCTCGTCATCAATCTCATGGCCCGACAGAAACGCGCAGAGCTCAAGAGTGTGTTGGATCAGCAGACCAAGAAGCGTGTTGGTAAGCTGGACCGTGTCGACTTAACCTAAGTTGATGTTGATCTTTCTTCTTCAGAAATCCTTATTCAACGCGTCAGAAAGTTGCAGCCGGAAGAAATTGCACGCCAGATTCAACAGTTTGATCAGGAACTGTGTACTCAAGGATTCTTAAGTGAGCTGAAGCCTGTTCTCCCGTCACCAGAACAGGTATGTTTTACGAAATTGTTCATATCAAACAGCTCACCTCAATTCTGTGATAAGGTCGGCAAGCTGAATGTGTATCGCAATGCGGATCCAGAGGAGCTCGCAGGACTCCACCCATCTGACCGTTTGATGGTCCAGCTCATTCAGATTGAACGCCTCGCTCCGCGCATCGAAGGCATGCTGTATAAAGTCGCCTTTGAGGAGACGTGGTCCCTTCTGGACGAGGGTGCCCGGAAACTTTCCGAGGCCGGGCGAGCGTTGCTGAACGCGAAGCATTTCAAGGAGCTTCTGAGTGTGAGTGTTTCTTTATGTCCTAAGTTTGTCTGCTCGAGCTTACTTCGTCTTAGCTTATCCTCCTTATCGGCAATTACATGAACGGCACTGGCATCAAAGGTGGCGCTTTCGGTTTCAAAATCAGCAGTATCAACAAGGTAAGTTGCGCGTTGAAACAGTGTACATCTCGACTTACGTCTCCAGCTTGTTGATACCAAATCCGTCAACAATACAACTCTCCTTCACTTCCTGGAGCGAACGGTCTCAAAGCAGTTTCCGGACATGGAAGCCTTTTTGGAGGAACTAGAAAAGCCGGCTGAAGCGTATCGAGGTCAGTACTGTTCTTTCTACAAGTACACCCATTCATTTTGCCTTGATCCAGTCAATTCACAGGATCTTCGAAAGGGCCTTGGTGAACTACGGGAGGGTCTAAAACGAATACGCCAAGAGCTCGTGGACCATTTCGCGGACTTGAATGAAACCGACAAGTACGGCAAACAGATGTGGTCATTTGTCAACCGGGCGAATGTTCAAGTGGAAGACCTGATCCATGACGTCAACAATGCCGATTCCACGTTTACGGACGCCGTTAGCTATTACGGAGAAGAGGACAAGAATATGACGTCGTCTGAATTCTATGGCATTTTCAAAACATTCGTGACTTCTTACAAGGCGAGCATCCTTCAACTTGTTTGTTGACGTTAGCGTCCTCATCAGCATCCCTCCCATAGAAATGTCAAATAGACAATCAAACGGCAGCGGAAGAAAGGTTGGCGGTAGAGAAACGCAAGCAGGCGCAGGAGGAGCAGAAACTGGTCCGCGCGAGAGCTCTTGAAAATTCGATTCCCGACGAAAACGCTGATGTGCTGGACACACTTCTGGCGAAGCTGCGCAGCGGCGACACCGTCGGCCGCCGCGCACGCAGAGCTCGACCCAGTGCGGATTCACGTCCTTCCGCACCGTTGTCTGTGACATTGGAGAGCGCTATACCCTCTGGAGACACCGCAGACATTGCTCGCGACATGCTGGCGCGGCTACAGTCTGATGGGTTCGCAGCATCACCGACGACAGCTCCAGCACCACAACAACGACGACGGCGACGTAGAACGGAAACGGCATCCAGTGTTCCAGGGTCCCCCCTGGCCACTGAAATCCATGATATCAAGGAGGAGATTGACGAAAGTCAGTGACCTTTAGGGACAATTGTAGAGGATTTGCATTGTTATGTATAATGTATTAGCCCTAGGTAGACAAGCTGATTATAGCGACCTGTTTTTATGCCAGGTTTGTGGCGCGCGTGCTTCACGACTTCGATGTCACATACTTAGCTTCATAAATTTCTTTCTACCTTTCTGCCTTTCTGCAGATATGTACTTCATCTGCCGTCGTGCCATGACGCCAAAAGCGGTCCATTGAAGAGCTTGGTCCCTGGTGCTGTGTTCCAGGTCCGAAAATGGCTGGTCGGTAGCCTGCGCCCCCATTTTTTTGCGGTCTGTCAACCGAACGTCAGAGCCACTGCTGCACCGAGTGGTGACCTGCCACCTCATGTATGACCAGACCATTTGCACAGGGGACAAAAACCGCATTGATGACGCACTCAAGGCGATGCCGTGACATTGGGTCATTCTAGTACTAGTACTGCTGCATGGGCTGGACTTTTCTACTTGGCTTTGTATTTTAATGCCTAACTGGCGTACCATGCTCTTTTTCTGCCCAATCCTCGCCGCAGCTCTCATTTCAGGTTCCCTGGCCATCAACGACTCGGAGTGTACACACAGTGTTCTATGATGCTTACGTCGACACTGACCTCAGTCACTTCTAGATGGTATGACGTTGGGCTCACCGCTTATGTCTGTGGGTTATTCAAGTTATTCAAGTTGGGGATTCCTGGGTACATATGGTGCTATGTACTTGATCTTTTAAAGGGTCATGTAGTCTACGTGTTATGTTGTCTGTTCACTGTTGATATTCCTCGCAAGGTCCTCAGTTCAATTCTTGTTATGGGATTAATTTTTCCCTCGCCTTTCTCTCAATT
>JABCKJ010000156.1:0-46808 GCA_018850815.1 Asterophora lycoperdoides
TATTCGGATATGACGGACAATTTGACTTCAAAGATATTGGAAAGTGAGTGGTTCAATGCTATGCTATCTATGGGCTTGGTCTGATGGGCGCAGAATTGTACCATACGAGCGATGCAGATGCTGCCTGCGACACTGGGTGTTGCGACCGTACCGCTATCCTATCTAACTCTGCGCGCTCTCGACTGCCGCGTCACCCCCGCTCCTCTTTATCACATTTGAAAACGGGCGTGTTATTCAGTCACGGCACATTCTCTAACTGTCAGTTTATCACCATCTCTCGCATAAAGGTCTAGCATCTTGCGTCTTAATAGAGCACCCTCCCGCGCTACTGATTCACTGTCGCTGTGCTGCTCTGTCTGATTTCCTCGGCTCTCACGCTCTCGCCTTCCTAGACCGAGGTGTCAACGTCTATTATATGTGCCTGAAGCTCCACAGCCAACCCATTGGTCGCAATATGATTATCATCCGGTGCATGTCTAACAATCCTCAGGTAGCCGTTTTACTAGCCAATGTCTCCCGCGTGCCATTTTCTCACCCAGTGTAAGTTACTCTCACCTACGCCCTCTCGGCCAGGATAATACTAGCACCGCCGCCTTAATTAAACGGCGGCGACGCAGCCATCCACCGCGCCTGTCAACACCTTTCTCTGGAGCCCTCCCTATATGTGACGACATTTTATTCTTGGTACCCGTCGCGAACACCCCGGATACCGGTGTACATTGCCAAGATACTGCTAGAGTCCTCTCCGACAAATTAGAGCTGCCAGTGGCTTGTTACGTCCATCACGAGGAGAAGACCCCGCGTAGACGATGATGCAGTGTGAGAGGGGTAAGCACATATATTTTTCTAGTCTCCTTGCAAATGCACACGTAGATACTCTAACCTACACCGCAGGGCCGCAGGCTCTGGACTCGGAAGTTCGGCACTGGGAAGTCGACAATGGACCATAACAGCGCCACAGCGCCACACGTGTATCGACTTATCTGATGTAGTTGGGAATGATCATGGCATTTGCCATTTGCATAAAAACTCACAGCAATTGGACAGTAGCCTTTTATTCTCGATTATCGTGTGAGATCGTTGCTTGACCTGTTAAACGATCTCACATTGTGAGAGCACCAGGGTTTTCCCCCCATTGCACTGGGTATCGGAAACCGGAAAATGGCCGAAAAAGAAGAGAAAAGGGAGGAATTGTAAGAAAATAGTGCCAAAAAATCAGATTTTTGCTGTGGCACCTCTCAGAGCAAAATCTTTAATACCTGCAAGGCTTCATGGGCAACACCGGCTCTCCTGGTGTGCCCAGCACAACAAAGATTTGACAATGCCCACTCCTGATCGGAATTTTAAGCTCCGATCCTCGCACCCACCGAATTTCAAGGTGGTTGCACAACGGAATCTCGAATTTTTTTCATGCATAGTTTCTTTTTATTTCGGAGAATGTACTTATCAGCCAAGAGAACCAGAGTGTGGCCATCCAATGTTGGGCTCACGACAAAACTTTTGCAGATCATGGATGACACAATATTCGAACTCCGCCATGCCGGCAGCCGCGTCGACTCTTGAGCGCACTCGACGCGAAAGTCAGTTTTTTCACTGCCAGGTCACTGGGAAAATCTTTCAACGGTTCCACAACGTTATATTATTATTGACCCCATGTAGTCGAAGTTTCAAGGATTTCAGATGAACATTGCATGTCCAATCAATTTAACAGCCCCACCCCAATTGCCTCCAATCCATCAAGCATTGCACCACAGCAACAGGATATTAGATGACCACAAACTGGGGATAGAAAACTGACTATATTACACAGTGAACACAAGAGAGATTTTGGAGAAAGATAGCCTATGGAAGGAGAAAATATACAGATGGCAGGTAACAGGCAGGTAACATTTATGGGTGGCAGATAACAGTTTGGGGTCTTACTCCCTCAAATTGGCCTCAAGCTCTCTCATAAAAAAAACCAGCAAGTCAAGTTATTACCCTTTATCTATCATACATGTGAGAAGCTGTCTAGTGGCGAGGCTGAAGAGATACCAGCCCAAAATCTACGATATGTTGCCTGTCCGGGAATTGCCGTGGCAGGTAACGGGCAGGTAACAACCCAGCACAATCAGAGGTAAACCACTGTGAACGACCCTATTAAATGTGGAATAATATTCATAATGTACGAAAATTGTTGAAAATGTTTGCTAATATCTGGACTTCTGACTGGGGCTCAGCGCTCATCGACATCGATCATCATGATCGCCAAATCCACAACCAATGTCGCCACCTATGTATTATACTTGAATAGGTCCCAACCGATAGAAACCAGTATACATAGAGCACACAGGGGCATGAACAAGGAAGGCACAAGTCATCATGAGTACCTGATGTGTATTTTTATGGGTCCTGCCCGAAAATTACAAGACAGCCACCGTCGGTGTCTCTAAACTGGACATGCATTGTAAAAGTTCATGTCCACTCGAGCCCTACACCAACCATCAGCAACTCAGACAAACACATGGAAGAGACCACAATTGATACCTCCAGAACATGTCAGGCAGAGGATCTAATGGGCAGGTGTCGAAGTACTGCAGAGGTATACGAAAGCAAACACTCTCTGTTGTTATCTAACGCAAAAAGGTCATTTGAGAAAAGTGGACGTAACAGGATGTCCATAAAAGCATCAGCAATGAAACCTGCCTACGGATCTTGCTGTGGGGGGCTGTTCCATCCCCGAGCGCGTCAATGAAGGGTTAAGATCTGTACAACACGAAATATTGAGATGGGGAGCGCCCAAAAGAAAAGAAAATGATCAAGGTCAAACAAAAAAACTCTCGGTTTCGTCTCTTTAGCAATAACTAGAAGAAAAGATGACTTTAGCGGCAAATACCCTCTGCGCAGGTCCGTACAAAGAATCGGCTACTGGTGAGCCTGCATGATGGCATCCGATATGAAAGTCGCGGAGACTTGTTTTCCGCCGAACCATCGGCCATTGAGGCCCTGAATGGCCTTTTTAGCGGTGTCAATGGAGTTGAATTTCATATAGATTTCTCCCTATACTTTGCTTTAGAGTCGGGCATTGCTGAGAAGTAGATCAACAAGCACCTGTGTTTCTTTCTCAACTTTGATAGCTTCGACTGGACCATACTTCTCCTCGCATTCGCCCTTGACATCATCGGCGAGATCTTTGTCCCAGTCGCGTTCCGTTTCTCTGCAAATTGGAATGAGCTCTTCTGCAGAAAATACGAATGAGTATACTGACTCTTCAGGGTCGAACATATTCTTCAATAAAACAGACCGCGACTGCATTGCTTGAGTGATAGTAGGCTTCGCTCTGCAGACGAATCAGTCAGCCCGTCAATTTCGTGTGACGGGTCGCTCTTACACGGGTTCAGGCCTAGATAAAGCTGGTTCAGTCCTAGCGAGTTTCTGCATCAGCGCTTGTCGGGACGCAGCATTCAAGTTACCGCCTGTAAACAAAATGGGCAATATGAATAAGTAAAAACTGGATTGGACTTACCGCCAGCTTCGTCTAAGGTGTCCTGTTGTGTGTATCTAGCTGTCCCTTTTTCGTGGACGGTGTTAACACGGAGCTGGGAAGACCATTAAATCAAATCAGTGGATAGTAACGAAAAACCCACTGTGCGACCAGCTAACTCAAAGCCTTCCATTTGTTCCAACGCCATCCTAGCATCTTCCACTCGTTTATATCTGTAGGCAACGCTTTTAGTACAGGCGCCAAGTTGGGCTGGGAGGATGCCTCACTGAACAAAAGCATATCCCTTGCTGCGTCCAGTCATGGGATCCCTGTGAAGGTCGACAAATTCAAGTTCGCCAAAGGGCTCGAAGACCTGTTTGATATCGGATTCGGTAAGGTTGAAATGCAATGAACCAACGTATAATCTGTAGTGGGCGAGTCAGACAAAGCAAACAGTATGCGGGTATTTACGAACTGCATGGCCCCATGTGGTGCGGTGACGCCAGGAGGCAGATTCAGGTTTCTATGCATGACAATAGGTCAAAAAAAGGATAAGGTGTGAGATCGTAAGACGTACCCATCTCCGGGATGAAGCTTGTTCCTCTCGGATTCGGTCAGTTGAACCATAATCGGGAGACCCATGACGACTGTGCCCGACAGCCCAATTGCTTTCTCGACAAGGTCAATAGAGCGGAACTCAACATAACCGATGCTGCAAAGAAGAAAGCAGCAACAGGTCAGTACATATATCATACTTTGCGCAATAAACGCACCCTTTTGAACGACGAGATAGTCTATCCGTGACAATTCTGGAATCCATTACAGTTCCCTCACCGAGCTTGTCTTCGAAAAAGTATCCCAGATCCCTGGCAGTTAGTCGGGCTGCAAGCTGCGAAACGAATACTGAGCGTGCTTCAGAATCATCCTCTTTGGGTTCGTCCGGATTGTAAGACTCTTCTTGGGGAGCTTCGTAGACTGGGGATGCTCTCCTAAATGTAAGAACGTGAAATGAGTAAAGTAAGAGGGGGATTGCTCAAGAAACGTTACTTGATAGGTGGAAGAGGGCTCCTCGTCCTTCGCCGACGGCCATCATCGCCTCTGCTCCTGTGTCTCGACGGTTCATCAAATTCGTCTCTTAAATCGAAAGACCTAGATGGCCTATCTCCATTTTTATGGTCGATGGAACGGTTCCTTCGGCCGGATCTCGGACTGTCTTGGGGAGGGGGTGGAGGGGCGCCTGAGGGAGGTGGGGGAGGAAGGTCATCGTGATCATCTTCTGGGCGCTTCCTCTTGGAGCGAGCTTCCTGCTCTTGCAGTTCGGTCGAATCAATGTCATCTCCTCGCTTGCGCCGTCTGTCTCTGTCCTCTCTTTCGCGGTCGCGGTGGCTATGACGGCTGTCGCCTCTTGCATGAGGTTTGTCGCTGCGATGCCCTCGCTCTCCATCTCGTTCACGGCGTCGCTCCCTGTCACGGTCCCTGTCACGATCTCTGTCTCTGTGTCTGTCTCGAGATCGGTCCCTCTCACGATACCTGTCCCTGCTACGACTCCTTCTGCGCCGTTCTTCGTGATCTCCCTTGTCCCGCCGCTTCCTATCTTTGGATACCGAGCGGTGTGATCGCCTAGTACGGTGGGTATCCGTTGAAGGGTTCCGTGAGCTGTGGAAGATGTATCAATAGCAGCTTTTCCCCAGAATTCAAAAAGAAGACGTACGAGCGGTGGTGCGGAGAGACGTCTACGTCCATTTTACCATTGGGAGAAGCCATTAGGTGGTCAACGTGAGCTTAATAGCTTTTAAGCCTTAGTGACAACACTGCACACTCGAGAGTTGCAAAACGGTTGTTGATTCATGTCTGGCTGACATAATGAAATAAACTCGTACAAATAAAAGTCTACATCTGACTGTTGACTTGTTATGCGGTTGTGTTGCCGGAATTTGGAAAGCATAAGTCCAAGCCGCGTTAAAACTAATGCTAAATAGCGCCGACGTTAAGGAGTTTTAAGGGGCTTTGATGTTTTCAATCATTTTCATTACATAGTAATACATTTTAGCAGGTTGGCTAGAGAGTTACTATGTGACAACGTGTAACATAATGCTGCTGCGCCGACGGTCCCATCACCTCGTTTGATTTTCTTCACGTGTCCTTACCGGCTTTTTCGTTCCCTCACCTTGGTTGTGAACAGGCCCTAATTGAGATGCCTCGCCGCCCACGTCCTGTCTCACGACCAACAAAGACGAAACCATCTGATGGTACCGCCTATAAACGCGCCTCGTCCTCAGCATCCAATTTAGCAAAACGAGCTTCAATCCCGAACGATGACTTGGACGACGACGAGGCATTTGTTGTCGGGCCCTCGGCAGACGATGGCGGCTTAGGCGAGCTATATATGGAGGAGGACGGAGACGAAGATGAATTCGATGCGCCGCGGGTTGCACAGTGGGTGGACGAAGATCAGTTGGTCTTGGATGAGGACGAGGGGGTACAGAACGGAGGGTCATCAGAACTTGTGAGCTGGCTTCTCCTCCATTCACACTGATACTTACACATATGTACGCTCCTCTAGCAAACCCTCGAAGATGGTATGTCATTCTGGTCTAGCGATTTCGAGGATACTAAACAATGCTGATTCAAAACAGATCTATATGGTTTACCTCTCGGTGCATTACGCAAAGCCCAGAACATGCTCTCGCATGCCGAAGTCGATTCTGAGGAATCTGGTGAAAGTGAAAGCGAGAATGAAGAACCTGGACCTGTGAGCGCGAAAGAGAAGGAGAAGGAGAAACCGGAATGGAGTATAAAACCTCGGACGGATATCGCAAAACGGGCGAACAAACATGCGTGCGTCATGTCATTCTGCACACATACATATCGTCCGTCCTGTTCATATTTGGCATTATTTCAGACCAATAGAAGTCACATCGAAGCGGCCAGTGACAAGAAAGAGAACTGTCATCGAAGTGAAAACTGTGGTACGTCCTCAATATGTGCCAGGCAGCCGTGAAAGTAACCACTGTTCAGCAAACGCGCGATCCTCGATTTCTACCTATGGCTGGCGAATTCTCTGTAGATAAATTTCAGAAATGCTATGGGTTCCTCGCGGAGTCACATAAAAAGGAGCTCGATACGCTACGCGAAAACCTCAAACGGGCACGGAAACTGCTTGCATCTTCACCTCGAGATACTTTGGAGGAACGGGTAGCTGAAGTGCACCGCCTGGAGCAAGCGGTGAAGCGGGCGGAGAGTTTGGTGAACAAGGATCGACGGGATAAGATTGAACAGGAGGCGCTCGCGAAGGTGAGTAAGGAGGAGCGGGAGAAGCGCAAGCAAGGGAAGGGAGAGTGGCATCTCAAGACGAGTAAGTGCGGAATTATGTTGCCGGTGTCATTGCTCACAGAACAATAGATCAAAAACGTGAGCTGCTCATGAAGGCGCGGTATGAGGCACTTGCGGCCGACGGCGGGAAACGTGCGGTGAAGAAAGCAATCGACAAGAAACAAAAGAAGATTGGGCAGAGGGAAAAAAAGTCGCGGCCGTTCGGTGAGAAGCGACGATATGAGAGCCTGACCCAGGGCGAAGGAGACGGAGGACGGGAGAAACGGCGGAGGGTTGGGTAGCCACATAGCCACGTGGGCGCAAGGAAATGAATTGGAATTGGAATAAATTCAACCGACTACGTTACGTAAATGAAAATATTAGATTGATCATTGGCTGCCACTTCAGTGTGTTCACCTCCTACTGTATGGGGCGACGTCAGACGTTGGAACCAAGAACAAATGAAGACCGAGGTTGGCCATGGCCTCCACTGACCATCACGACGTCAACCGTGACCACAGCATCCAAGGCGGTGACTGCGATGTCCATCGCCATTTCGACTACGGCGACGACAAGGATGGCCGCTACGGCGACATCGACGACGACGACGACGACGACATCTACAGGGGCACTCCCGTCCGATCCAGATCTGTAAGCCCCAGCACCATCTCCACTGCCTCGTCGCCGTCCTTGTTCGCTGGTGGACGCCTCGGGGCCATTGCCGCCGTTGTCGAACTCGCCATCTCCCGCTGGGCTCGGGGAAACTCGTCAGGCTCTTCAACCTCCTCGTCTTCAATCTCATCATCGTCCGTGTCCTCCCGCTCTCAGAGAGACCGCCTGCGCAGACGACGCAGCGTCGTCACTCTCCAGTCAGTTCAGTCAGAGAGAGACATCGCAGCGCGTATCTCCCGCCTGAAAGCCCGCGAAGAGTCTAGGAAGATACCCCGAAGATTCACTCTTTATGCACCCCCCCAGCCGAAGCGAGGAAAGGCCAATTCCATGGATCAGCGGGTTACCCAAACCAACTCGCTGCCACCACTTCTGCCCCAGCTAGAGGCGGCGCTCAAGGTAGCGACTAGAGCACGCCGAAACCAGACCCGCCACCGGTCAGCAAAAGCTCGCTCCAAGCGTCCAATGAATCACCAGGACTACATGATTCATTCTGCTGGTGAGTCGTCAACTTCGACGGCCCTCCCACCTGCAAAAGTAAAGGCTTGGTTTTTGGATGTCGCCTCACCAAGCTGGGAGGACATGCGGACACTAGGAAAGGCAGGTGCGAGTTTACTACAATTCTTATATCCATTGTTAATGACCTCCATCGCAGATGCTTCACCTACATCCTCTCACGCTGGAAGACATTCTTCAGCGCGATCCCAGAGAAAAAATGGAGCATTTTCCAAAGCTTGGATACCATTTTATATCATTCCGAGCTATCGACACGCAGGAGGATGCAAAGGCACTGGACGTTTCCGGACAAGATGGACAAAGTGGAGGATTGGTCGGAGAGGCTCATGTCTATCTCGTGGTTTTCGACGAAGGAATCTGTTCAGTAAGTCTCTCGTCCGTCATTTTTAATAATAGCCCCGCCTCAGCGTTTCTTCTTTTTCAGTTCCACTTTACAGACATAACTGGTGAGTTCCTGTCCAAATTATTGGGTAAACTGAGCTGACCTTCTGATACAGAGCACACTGACCGCGTCAGAAACCGCATCATGCAACTAGAAGAAGTCTTTAACATGTCTTCAGGTGCGCCTTCCGCCATGTAGTTCACACGCCGTCTCCATAACTGAGGACACAGATTGGATCGCCCACGGAATGTTAGACTCGATTGTGGATTCGTTCTTCCCCCTTCTAGAGGAGATCGGGCGGGAGGTAGTCGCCATCGAAGAAATAGTGTTGAATACAACACCATTCCCGGAGCTCCACATGCCACCTACACCAGTGCAGAGACGGGACTCAGACGATAAGAGGTCAACGTTGATCGATTCCCTCGCAATTGAGAAACACTCGATGCTCAGCTTGGACCATGCCAAGCCGCGCTTCTCCTCGCCTCGCCTCACATTTCCTCTTGCATTGAGGCGTCTGAAGAGGTCCATCATTACCACGTGGCATTTACTCCGAAAAGCGAGAACTCAGACGCAACCCATCCCGAAATATGCGACGTTGCGGCGTATGGCACGGGCAAGGAGACTCGTGACGTCTTTGACACGACTGTTGGCGACCAAATTAGAGGTCGTTGCGCAGATCAGGAAACGGCTTTTGACATCGAGTCACGGTGGCTGGAATGATAACGTTGACGTGGCCATCTACATGGGAGATGTGCAAGGTATGTGATGAACCCTTCTTAGTGTTGCCCTGTATCTCACGGGTGGCTGGTTAGATCACATCCTGACGCTGCAACAGTCCCTTTCACACTATGATCGGATCCTCAATCATTCACACAGCTCGTACTTATCGCAGCTTCGCGTGAGAGTTAAGCTCGCCAAAGCCACCAGTGACAAGACCATCATATACCTCACATTTGTTAGTGTGGCGGTCGTCTGTATCCAGACGCTCGTTGGTGCGTCTGGGGGCATATTCTTCAACCACGGATCCTGACATTCAGCTCGGTTTATAGGTGTTTTCTCCATGAATGTGACTGTTCCCACAAACGGCCACGAGCTGGATGACAAGTACTACCTCTTTGGCGTCATCATCTCGACCGCAGTTTGTTTTCTTTCCACCTACGCCTTCTTTTGCAGGCGATGGTTGCTGGCGAACACAAGGCTGAAATTGACGCATGCTCTAGACACCACTCTTTAGCCTGCACTTGTCCAATATATAGAACCCTGAAAGAGTCATGCGCTGATATCAATAGAAGAGCATTCACGGGTGAAGCAAACTCAATACCCTCTTCCATTACCTCGGTCACTTCGGCTCCCTATCCTCGAAGTCATCTTCGCGACCGCAGCTCTCTTCCTGAGAGCACTTCCAGCCCTATATCCTCCCCATATCCTCGCGCTCAACTTCACCTTCACCTTCGCATCGCCTCCTTCTCTCCTCAGTGTCTTTCTACTATCGCGACCTGCCGTGTTACAGCTTGGTTTGATTTCCCTTTTGAGTCTCTATCTCGTCGCTTTTCACTGCCATTGACCGGAACTCGACCGATACAGCCTACTGGCTACATGCAGTTCTGGTATCGTGATTTTTCATAACAATTGCCATAACATCGTGAGTACATAGATTATATAGAGGAACCTGTTATGACCGCTGCTTCATCCTTCTGGACCGATGCGATCGATAGTATGTGGTCCGCATCGTCCAGTGCTTCTTGCACTGTATGCGAAATTTGTGTGAATAAAGGACGCATGTGGAGGATGCGTCTGCCTCACCCTTAGCTTGGAAGCGTAACTGCTTGCGCTCGAAGTCCTGGAAAGTCGAACGCAGCATTTCTCTCTGGAGAGCTATCATCTCGTTGGCGCGCTTAAGGTGCTCGGATTCCGAGCGCAGATGTTCGAGACTCTGTTCCACCTGTTGTTGAAGTCCTTCCAGCCCGGACATCTGCTCTATATAGATATCACGGATCTCCTCCCACTTCGCGCCTACGATAACATGTCAGTTAGCACTGAAGCACGGACGGCATACACGATTGGATGTAAACCTGAAGCCTGCGCCTCACGCGCGACAGATGCGTATTTGGACACCTGGGTCTCTAGATCCTGGTTATCTGCCCATGAGACCCTTTTCGAGAAATCGCCCGTGCTTGTGCGCTTGATGCAGCTCGGCCGCCGGCGCAATTCGCCTTTGAGGGCAGTAGATTCTTTTTCGATGGGCTTGGCCGGTTCGGGCTGGGGTTCGAAAGACGTGCTGCTGCCTACCGCCTGGGCTAGTGTTGTGTCAGTGGGTAGAGAAATGATTGGCTGGGGGTCCGCGGAAAGATCATATCCGGTATCAATGTCGCGGATCCGCAGGAGATGGGGGAGAGGTGGGGGAGAGGTGACTGTGCGACTGGGTGTTGATGCAACCCCCGAACTGGATTTATACCGAGGCGGCAACGTTGCCGATCTTTCTACGCGTGGGCCACTCGTGGACTGTGAGGGATATCTGGTTTCCGTTTTTGATGATGAAGGTCGGACTTGCTGGCTTGAAGATGGGGCGGGCTTGAAGGACCCGCTCGGCAGCATGCCCTTCTGGGCGGACGAGATACACTTCATACATTTACAGGGACTTCGAGAACCTGTCGGAGAGCGTTTCTCCTTTAAAACTGCCAAAGTCCGTGTGTGTTGCTCCAAGAACCATTTCTCCATCTCCTTGAGACGGAAATCGGCCGGGGCGACAATCGTCTGAAACGAGAGGGCCGAGGGTTCCCCAGGTGGCCGTGTGGCCGCAGAAGCCTTCGCAAGCTTTTGGCACTTGCGAATCATCCTGTCCTTGAGGTGTCGGATTTCCAGGACACGATCCCAGGTAGGACCAGATTTCTTACGCAGCTCAAAATCTTCGAATTTGAGAAGCTGCTCGTACATCGAGGAAATTCCAGGAGGCAGCAGAACCTGAGAAGGACGGTAAGAATTTCATTTGGGCGCCCGACGGATGTCCATCACCTTCAGTTGATTGAGGGTGTCGGTCGTCTGGATGTACCTCCATCCCTTTGCTGTGCTTGGGTCATTGGGCTCCAGCTGGCCTCTGACGGGGCTGGGGAGCAGATAGTCAAGGGAAGGTGGTTTGGATGTTGATGGTCGCTGCATGAGAGCATGGACGGACGAACAATATGGCATCCGTTGTTTTGCCCAACACCAACCACGAGGCAGGTGTACAAACTAGCATATTTTATGTATCCCAAACACCAGCCTGCGACAATGTTCGTGCTCTTGAATGAATCGTAGGGGTCTTACAGACATCAGGCTATGAATGGCAGCTATCACTGTTACAACGTAGCTCACCAACTTGGGCTCAGGCGCACATACATATATGTAGTAATACCATTGCAGAACGTGGGAATTCGGCTTCTACGCTGCCCGAAAATCACATTTCGTGACGGTTCCCCGCGTCCATGCACCTTTCTCCAACGGCTGGTTTCTTCTTCAAGCTTCAAGGCCCATGTCCTCATCTATCGCGCGCTATGAAACCTTCCTTATAAACAATGTCTCAACCATCTCGTCTCTCGAGTCGTCCCTGCGCGCCATCACATGGTTTCTGCCAGGCAGATTCAAGGATGCCGAGTTGGCGTCGGAAGCCCGTTCGTACTCGTCTTTTGCCTAAGCTGTGGTTGCCCTGAGTGTTGCGTTAGTGTCAACGTCGCTGAATGTAATGAGCATGTACCACGACACCCTGCTGGCGAGGATCGTGCAGGCCAATCCGAAGTATTGTCCCCTCATACCTGCATCTCTCCACACTCGCTTCACAAGAGCATGGTCCGAGAAGGACAACAAATACAAGTGGGCTGCCCGCGCCCTGCAGTTGATCAAGTTCACCGAACTTGTGATCGAAATGGGGCTTCGGCGCAGAGTCTCCTCGAAAGCACGGTGGAGAGCTATTGTCTTGCTCGAGGCCATAAAGTGCGCTAATCCCATCTCAGTCGTTGGCTATATCCCTCACTTTTTTTCTTACAGAGCTATCATTCGATTTATCCTTGTTGGAGTGACCCGCAAGCCCTTGCTGTCACCTCCAATCCCTGAGCGCGACTTTGATCCAATGTCTCTTCCTCCCTCGAGCAATGCCTCTTCCCCTACCCTTGCCCCCTCGTCTCCCGCCTCTTCCCCACCCGCGACACCTAACCATCTCAGAAACAACCACATGCCCTTGCCACAACATACCTTACTCTCCAATCCATCTGAGTCGTCGGTGGAGGAGTTTCTACTCCCAAAGGCTATGTCCACCTCTTCCGTGAAGCCGTCCCTTTCCCTTGTCAAGACTTTCTCTTCGCCCCAGGATTGGGTAGCAGAAGCCATTTATATCCTAAGGCCTCTCGTCTATGGTATGGCGTCACCACAGGCCTTATATTGGAATCCCTTTCTAACCTGCCCTTTCAGTATCTCTACTTGTTTCTGATCGGCGTTCAAACCGCCCTCTAATCACGGCACTCGTCATGGAGCTTCTTTCTCGGAATCTCCGTCGTACTCCGCCGCCATCCGCGGCACTTGAGCGCACCGAATACGCGAGACGCGATAGGGACATACTATGGTATCTATTCCGTGGGTCCATCTGGCAGTCATACACGCGGTATGTGGTGTTCCGTCGTTCGTGTCGCCGTCTGATTGACGTCTCTGTCCTCTTCTATGTCTGTCCTCTTCTATCTCTGTCCTCTTCTATCTCTGTCCTCTTCTATAGACCCAAGCTAGAAGCTTTCGCCGCTCGGGCATCTCGTGCACCCCTGCTCGGGCTATTTGGAGCATTCGTGCAAGATTGGATCCCCCTGATTGATGAATACCACTATTGTAAGTCTATCGTCGAGCTCGTGATGTTTGCTCGCTAATCCTCGCCATGTCAGACACCGCCCCTTAACGTTCGTATATGCGTCTGGTCCAACTCGAAACACGCCCAACAGTAGGATAAGGAATGTATGTATTATTCTCTTGAGGTATTGTAAATCAAGCGGTTCGTGTTCGATTGCTTTCGTAGAGCGATGTTTGCTGGACGCCGTCCACCACGCTATTCATGTCCACCTCCGGCGAGCTGATTTCTGTACCATTCGCTGCTGGCGACTTGGGCCTAGGTGGATTTCCATTAGTTGAGGAGATAACGCGAGCATTCATATGTAATGGCCAGTTCAACTTGATCTCCTCTTCCAAAGGCAATAGAGGCATGATGAGATCCGGGTGCTTCGCAAGCGTGTCTGCTAGTTGTGGATTCAGGTCTTCCTGTTCCAATACTGATGCATGTACAGTTTCTTGTGTGACGTCGTTTGGGCACTTCGGAATGGGCCGGTTAATGTTACGGGCCAGTGCAAAGATGCCCGAGGAAGAGCTGGTGGTGATTGACCAGTGTCAGAAATGGATCTCAATAGAAAGAATATTGGAGATACTAACTCGTGTGGCTTGTGCTTTCCCCACACAGTGACGGGATAGAAGAGGGAGGCGAGATAATTCGTATCTACAGATAGCATATCGCTGACTTGTGCCTGTCGCGAGCACATTTTAATGCCACTCGACCCAAGTTAAATAACATGAGGACTTACTACCATCCATGTAAGAGTCAAGTCCGAAAGGTCGTGCTCCGGGTAACCGCCGCGGATCTAGTAAGTAAATGATAGATAGGCAAAGTAAGTTGTCGGTTTGCACAAATAACGACATTGTTACATCGGAATGAGACCCTACAGAAGAGGACACGCCAGTCAATTTCATCATGTATCCAAGACCCAGCGCATGCGCGTACCAGTAAACCAGCACTGCTTCAATATTTGCTTTTTCTCTTTCCCTGCAGCCGTCTGTTCAAACCTAGCACAGCTCTGTTCAGGTCCACACAAATCATTAGTTCAGAAAGACGTGATCAAGCAATACATGACGCACGAAATCAGCCCGCGTCTCGTTTAATGCAAGAGCTTGGTAGGTGCGCTCAATGTGCTCTCCAAGAATCTTGTCAGGGAATCCGAAAAAAGTCAGGACCTCCTTGGAACGATACGCCAGCTCTTCGGGGAGACCAAAGGAGCCGACAGTATCGAAGACACCGAGACACCTTGAAGGAAAAATCAGCGCGAGCCCAGTAAAGCTGACGCAATGAACTGACTTGACAGAGAATGTCGTCTTGTTTGAATCAGCACGTAATTTTCCAGGAGAGTTAGGTCGGTCCCAAGGGGATAACTGTTGTCGTAGAATATCTTTCTCTGTAGGAGAATCTCAGCCTCTGAAGATTGCGCTGAAAGTCTATAGAGTATATACCAGCCGGGTTTTTGCATTTTCTGAGTTTCTGGTATGTCAAGAAGATGCCCGCGAAATGGTCCATGTCCTTGCGGTCGAGGACGCCGATTTCTCCCTGCACTTCCGGAGATGTTTTTGGGCCCTCCGTCCGAATCGCCGAATTGTCACTCACTATAAACATGGCCACCATACGCGCCGTATATGCGCCCTGGAACGCGGATGAAGTGAATGTCGATGGGAGCTGAAGGTGTTTCATACCCTTGAAAAGCCAAAAAGGAAAATCTAGAAGCCAAAAAGGTCAAATGCCGCCCAAAAAACATCAGGCCTGCAAGGTCACCTCATCGCCAGGATGGTAGTTGCTGGGGAAGCAGATAAATGTACAGCCATGCTAAGATGCTGACGTGACAAATGACTGACTGCGCAATGAAGGCGTACGCCTCCTCCACCTTATCACCTGAAATGACGGACCTGTGTAAAAGAAGAGAAAACATAGTATACGATATGACGGTACCCAGTGAACTGCCCGTTATTCCTGAAAAACGGTTGTATGGCAGATGAGAGCAACCTAGGACTAGACTGACAACTTGCCTACCTTCCACGTATTTAGAATAAAAATTCTTGTTTGACCCGATACCAGACTGATAAAACACGACTTGAGGAATTACTGGCTTGAATCTCTCGTCTTCGTGGTTTATAGTCCTCGCAAGGCGCTGTTCGACTGGTAGGTGAATCAAACGTTGCTATGTAGGTGTACTTACCAAGATATTCGTATATGCGGATCGTTCCTCTTCAGCTACCCCATCTTGCCAGGTGCTGACGTTTGGGAGTACGAAGGAAATATAAATGTGCACCCAGTGGGCACCGGAATAACGCACCCATCACAACAAACCACGATCCTCTTGGGCACCCTGATATTCAGCATCTCAGAGCTATGCTCGTGTAGCAGGTCCGTCGGAAGGCAGTGCGGCGACACTGAAATGATATCCAGAATATGTCTGTTGGCGCATAGTAGTGCCACAAACAAGGCTGTTACATAAGTACCTTTGAGAGGACTGCGACGATCACAACAGTCATCAAGTGGAGGGGAAGTGGAGAGGACCGATTCAAGCCCCGAGCGCTTCAGAACGATTTGAGAACTACGGCGCTCACCGCTGAACTTTCATCACGACAGTCAGTGAAATTGATGGCTGTGGTGCATTCGCAGCGTTCGTCGTCTAACCAGCACTGTACCTCGCCCGACGGGCTGTTTTAAGGCTCCAGAGATTTCCAATGCAGAGCAAGCCCTAGTAGATGCAGTGTAGCTCGAAGCAGCAGTGTATAAGATGATGCTGATCGAAGTCAAGACTAAGTCATGGCACAGCACAACCCTTCAGTCTCCACTTCCTGACGCCCTACGCAGTTTTCCTGGAACGGAGCTGTGCGTCTTGTCCTTGTGGCTACCCATTGGGTATCTTCGGCGTGCAGCGTGTACAGCCGGCACGACGTCGACTTCGGGAAGGACACAATGAATGCAAGCAGCGGGCCAGGTGGCGAAAAGTTCAAACTGCATTTCGTCAACTTGTTTGATGTATTACAAGTTTCAGCGACTACTTCCCGAAACGCATTTCCGCCGTGGTGAACTCATCCAGCGCCGAATTGAAGGTTGTCTCGTTGAGTGGTGTGGGTTGTGATGTTGACGAGAGGCTCCTTCTCCATACCGTAAGGTGCTCAAATCTATTATGGCTGCAGATCGGTCGACGATAAGTACGGCCGGCCGTCTGCCAAAGAAGGTAGGCCAAGGACTTACTATATTTCTGTCAGTCTAATATGCCAAGGGGGATAACCGTGAAGCTCCAACGGCGCTTTCTTGTAATATAGTGGATTGATTGGATGAATAATCATAAAATCTGGGGATGAAAGAGCATAGTCGGCTACAAAATAGAGCACAGTCAGTCAGCTAGCGTTGTGCTATACAAGTTCACGCACATTCCAGAAGGCTGTTGAGTTCATCGACTGTAAGTGCAAAGGCGTCGGATTTTGGATATTTGGTGTTCTTCCGTGATTTCCGCTTGCATCGAGATGCAAATGATTGAGCAAGAGATGCTATGGCGGGCTTTGATGATTCTCGAGAGGCCAGACAGAGAGTGAGGGGTTTGTCGATCGCATGGTCAATTACTGTTCTCTAAGTCAGAATTAGTCAAGGACGTCGTGTCAAGCCGAATACCAAGATTCTTCCGCCGACTCGATCCATCCTTCCTGGGTATCGACCTTGGCTCCTTGTTAGACACGTTTATCGTCACTGTGTGCATGTCGAGCTGTGGTAGTAAACCATGCTGCGGCGATATTGGCCGTGAGTCGGAGTAATCCGATGGCGGTGGCGTCAGAGGGTATTCGACGTCGGATTCACTGGAGGATTCGTCGAAGGCATCGCCACCAAGGGAGTCGCGAATAGAGTGAGCGCACTTCAAGATTGTGCCTAGGAGACGCGTTTGTTGAGGCATTGGTGCACAGTGATGGACACATACCGTGTTCTTCATAAACCGTGAGTTTTTCTATGCCCACCTCACGACACAGGCCTGCTACATTTATTACACTCTGTACAAGGCAGGATTCCGTCTCATGACTACTTGTGCCGGGGTCTGCGATGAGGAGAACCGACAGGTGTTGGGGTATGCGACGCCGCGGAGCATGAAGGGGTTGGGGAGGTGTGCAAGTGAGTCGCTTCCTGAACAAGTTGCACAGAACAAGAATCGAGTAAATATAATGCAGACAGCGGAGACACAAGACAGCGACCAAGGCCATTACGATTAGAGGTGAAGGCGCATAAAACTTAAGGACTCAGAGTAGCGGATTCCGGAACGTGTCCATCCATGAATTGATCTCACGTGGCAACTACGCATTACGTCAGACCGGGCTCTGCGTCAATCCCCCTCTTGATTTTGAGCAGCATCGCCGTCTTCCAGTTGTCAAGCTTCGTGACTTGGTCAAACTCCACCACTGCCCCTGTAAACGACTCTTGGTCCCCCGCCTCGACGGAATCCACCAGCACTGTGAGAAATTTGGCCTCCCGAGTCGACAGGAATGTTGCGTCTTGGTTTCCGTACTTGGCCAGATTTCGCCGCGCCGTAACCGTGTCCTGATAATTTCAAGTCGATGCCAAATGGGTAGCATACTGACACGTACATTCATAGCAAGAGCGCAAAGCCCGGCTTTCAGCCAGTACTCCTTGACGCTATACTTTGTGAGCGCGGAAGTCAGAGAGTGGTTGGCAACCTGTTCGTAACGAGCGATAGCCTGAGGGTATTCATCGAGGTCTGCATGAAGGTCTGCGGCATCCTTGTAGCACCCGTTGGCAGTTCTGTTGTCGTGTTAGAGAAAATATCGCTTGGGATGTTGTGAATGGAATCGTACGCAGTCGCATCCTCCTGGGCATACCAGTCGCCAGCCCGAACGTAACTCTCGCAAGCCTTCCGTAAATCGTTCGATTCCTGTAGATATATCTGTCCAATTTCTTTCTCTCTGTCTGCAGCCTGTCTAAAGCGACCAGATTGTGTGAGGAATACAATGGTTTGTGTCAGAGCCTGGATAGCCACTGCGCCGCAATCAATCAATGGGTTTTACCTGCTGAAAGACTGAGGCTTACAATCGGGGTACCCTCTCTTGTATGCCTTTGCCGCATTCCACCAGGCGTTGGATGCCTCGTTGATTTCCTTGCACTTCTCTCGGCACTCCGCCTCCCGAGCAAATGCATCTCCAGCCTCCTTGAACAGCTTCTCGAGCTTGAAAGAATTGGCCGCCTGCTGGTACAGGAGCCCGGCCTCCTCGAATTTGGCAGTACTAGATGTGAACCATCCACCGGAGGAGTTAGCCTTCTTGTCGGCCTTTTCGAGTAGGATTTGGGCGGGTGATTTGGGCGCCATTGTGAGGGTTGTTTGATAAGAGGGATATTGCTGTGCTGCTGCCAGTGCCAGTAGGGGTAATCAGTTGATCGGTCATCTGACCCCCACTCACCTTGAACTGAGTGAAATAACTTGCCACTCATCTTTTTCAGTGTCCTCACCGGAATGTCCCATCTCTCTGTCGACAGCCTCAGGACTCTGTCTGATGCCCATCCGAAACCATCTCATCTTCGATTTCAATATGGTACTGCAGGATTTAGGACCTTGTAAGTGTCTCATCGACGCCTTTCGAGATACAAAATGATCACACCGCGATTAGAGGGAGCATCTTGGACTCCGTACTGTTTCGTGTCGGCGTCATCGCAGCGCTGCGGAGCAAGAAATTAGATGGCCTGGTCGTCGGCGTAATGGTCACCGCATCTCACAATCCCGAGCAGGTGCGTGCACTATTCCGACAGATTCCAATCGTTGTTTAACGTAAAACAGGACAATGGCGTCAAGATCGTCGATCCCCGCGGCGAAATGCTCGAAGGCTCTTGGGAGTCGCACGCGACGACCCTGTCGAACGCGTTAACCACAGACGACTTCCTCGAAGCAGTCGATGCACTCATTAGAACAACCAAGATCGATGTTTCAAAACCAGCGCGCGTTGTCTACGCACGGGACACCCGCCAGTCGGGCATCGCTCTGGTGGCTGCCCTGGAAGATGGGCTCAGCGCCCTGGGTGCCGAAGCGAGGAACGCTGGGGTTACCACCACACCAATCCTCCACTACCTAGTCAAAGCTATCAACACGAAAGGCACCCCAGACAGCTACGGTGATGATTCGGAAGAAGGATACTTTCACAAACTGGGAACTGCGTTCAAGCGCCTTGTTGTATGTCTTTCCGCAATTGGCGCCCACGAAGACGATCTCATTTTGTATAGGGTGGAAGACCGCCCCTCGAGCCCCTGCTCATCGATTGTGCCAATGGAGTTGGCGCCCTCGCTGCTTCCACGCTGACGGAATATCTTGGCAGCTCGCTTTCTTTGGTTCTGGAGAACACATCCATCTCAACACCAGGGGTGCTGAACCATGCCTGTGGTGCAGACTACGTGAAGACCACGCAGAGGCTTCCCTCTTCACTTGCCGATCGATTGAAACCTGGCCAGCGCGCGTGCAGCCTAGACGGTGACGCTGATCGTCTCATGTACTATTATTTGGACGAGCGAGGCACCTTCCACATGCTTGACGGGGATAAGATTGCAGCCCTCGTCGCTGCGTTCATTGTCGATCTAGTTAAATCTGCTGGCCTGGAAAACGACATCAAGGTGGGAGTCGTGCAAACAGCGTACGCCAATGGCGCTTCAACCAAATACCTCTCTGAGGTGAGTCCTATTGTGCTTGCTGGTAATCCCTGTCTAATTTTATCCCCCCAGCGGCTCCCAGTAAAATGCGTTGCAACTGGGGTCAAACATCTTCATCATGCTGCAGAGCACTATAATATCGGCGTCTACTTTGAGGCGAACGGACACGGGACAGTGCTATTTTCCCGATCCACCCAGTCAAAGTTGGCGCAATATCAGCCCTCCACGCCCGCCCAGTCCACTGCACTCACTCATCTGATCAACCTGACACAACTCATTAATCAAACAGTTGGCGACGCTCTCTCTGACATGCTCCTGGTCGAAACTGTGCTCGCACACAAGTCATACACAGGCGAAGAATGGGACTCACTCTACGTTGATTTGCCTAACCGTCTTGTCAAGGTCGTTGTTGGCGATCGTAATGCTTTCCGGACAGAAAATGCCGAACGTCGCCTGGTGAGTCCTCCCGGTCTACAGGCGAAGATCGACGAACTTGTCAAGAGATACGATGGTGGTCGCTCCTTCGTTCGGCCAAGCGGAACAGAGGATGTTGTTAGAGTATACGCCGAGGCTGTCGTTCGATCTCAGGCAGATGGTGAGAGCAGTTTTCTCTTCCAGGTTATCGTAACTAAAGGTGAAACCCTAAGAACTTGCTTTCCGTGTTGCCGGATTGGTCTACGATGACGTGGGCGGCGATCCCTCCAGGCGCCCCAAGGAGTTTTTATAAACTAGCTAGCTGAGATACCCTACTTACCTACTTACAGTTTGAAGGCTTGAGCAAGATATATATACTTCCGTTGATGTCATTGTTACTGGATAGCACGTAATCGGTCACAATAAACGGACACTGCTCTTCACACTTTCCACTCTCTTTCTTTCTTCTCCACGTTATACCCATACTTTCTATATCCTTTCCCGTGAATGTGCCGTTTCGTGATTTACAAGGGAACGTCGCCGGTTCAGCTTTCTCATGTATTCATTCCGTTGTGGTTTGTCAAACGCGGTTGTGACTGAATTGTCGCGTATCCTTCAGCTTTTGACAAGACCATGTCATTCTATTATCAACCAAGCGTTTGACTCTCGCCTTCGCCTTGATCGAAGGAGACCTATGAATGGGGATGGTTTTGGTGTCGGTGCGTCATACTCATAAGGAGCCTACCTTTATTGATTCCAGGCACGCAAGGTTGGTATGACTCTGTCTTCGACGAAGAATTAGGAAGTCAGCCTTGTATATTCACTTCCGTCACACCTGTCAGTAGCCCAGCAGTTCTCACTGAACGAACCCCCTCATCAATTTCGTACCACAGGCTTGGAACAACGTCAATTTGACGAGGTTGGCGGAGAAAATCAAGTCACCCTTGGTTTTGTACGTTCTTCCGTCTCATTCCTTGCGCTGCTTTGACCTCCGGCATAGTGGCCATGTCCGCGCTACTACTGCGGGATCCCTATCGCTGGATAATTGTCATCCCTTCGTCCACGAAAAACTCATGGTGTGTTCGCCGCACAATCTCGGATATGTGCAAAGCCGCCTGATATGTTACAGTTTATGCATAATGGCGGCATCGCTGAGTTCCCGTTGATAAAGCGCAAGCTTCAGAAGAGTCTCCCGGATGTTGCTTTCAATATGGTCCAAGGAAACACAGGTTCGTTCGTGACTTACCAAGTTCCTGTGTGAGAAATTGACTTGTCATGCTCACAGATTCTGAATGGGCTTTCGCCCTATTTCTCTCGAAGGTGAACCACATCGCACAAACTGCCCTATCGTTTTCTGATCTTCCTATAGCTCGAAGATCCTAATGAGCGGTCTTTCACTCCGGACATCTTGCGCAAAGCAATGCTCGAGACTATCGCCCATCTCAATGCTCTGGCAGAGGATGCCGGGATTACTGAGGTCAGAACTTGATTATATATCCGTTTTTTTTCACTAACGCGCAGCTTACAGCCGAGCCTGATGAACTTTTGCGTCACTGACGGGGAAAGCGTCGTGGTCACCCGATACATTTCCTCTAGAAAGGACGAGGCAGCATCGCTGGTACGTTTTGTATGGAGTACTGGCTGCGCTCACTGACCCTTGCATAAGTGGTTCTCCTCCGGCACAACCTTCAGCGAATACGGCGACGGAGGGCACTACAAGATGTCGAAGGCTGACAGGCGAGAAAATATCATCATGGTGAGTGGCATGACGCCCTCCACGTCTTTCACTAACCGCTCTTTTCTTCGATAGATTGCCAGTGAGCCCTTGACTTTTGAACGAGGTGGAATTCCTTTACCCAGACCACTTACTCGGCGCTGACAAGTTCACTGACAGCTGACTGGATGGAAATCAAGACCAACAATATGGTCGTTATCACACCGAAGATGAACTTGCTCCAAATTCCCATTATCGACAAGTACTACGTCCCCCCCTCTGGCCCTGGTGCATCTGCCCGGGCAACAGATTTTGCTCGAGAAAAGGGTCTTTTGAACCCCCACACCACCGTCAGTCCTATCGACAAACCGTCTGCGATCCGACGGGCACCGTCCGTAGGCGCTCATTGCTGCTAGAGTGTTACCGCTTGTCATGTTTAGGAGCATCACCCTATCCTGTAATTAATGTGTACATGTACAACACATCCGTCGATTGCTCAATGGCAAGAGGTTTTAAGCCTGTGACCGTGACGGTGGCACCGACGGTCACGTCTGTCAGACGTGTCACAACTGTGTATGCTGCAGCGACGGCCAGCCATCGGGCCCTTTCCTCTGCCCATGATCACTCCATGGTTTCTCTGGAGTGCCCTCTTCCATGCTGCTAGGCGAGTTATTCCGCAATATCCCTTTTTTGCTCCTAATCCTCTCCACAGACTCTCCACAGTTCTGCAGATCCTCATTTTTCTTCCATTGACCTTGGCCACCCTTTCAAACCAGGCTTTCTTGCTGTTATCGCTCCTCCTATCCCTACACTCGCTCATCCATGGAACTCTCATCCTTTTTTGGGGCTCAAACGCGTTGTCTGTGCTCCAAGTTCCAATGCATCCCTTTCTCCTTCTCGTCTGCTTCAATGCATTTTCCTGCACTGTCCACCCGTGGCTCACCACAGCCGCCGATTGGTGGGGCACGACTCTCACGTTCTCAGGTCCCATGTTTATCGCCATGGAAGGTCTCTCGAGCTTGCTCGTTGTCCAGAAACTCGGACAGGAAGGAAAGCGTCTCGTCACCGAAGGAGAAGCCTACCAATTCGTTCTCCTCATTGGCTCCGCTATTGCTTATGTGGTATCTGCTTGGTGGATTGTCGTGGTGCATATTTTGTCTTTTACATTCCTTGAGCCTGCACTCACTTGCTTTCAAGTCTTACCCCGCCGCCGCGTCATCCCCTCTATCATCCACACTCTTAGGAGTGGCAATGACGGCTTTTCTTTTCCTCACCTTCATTGGTTTCGTCTTGAGACGGACGAACATCATTGAATCATCAGGTCTCGCAATTTTCATCGCGTACAACGTTTGGCTTTGTGGATTCGATCAGAAATCTTTCAGTGACCCCGCGTCATCGTAGTGAGTTGATAGTTCTGCTCATTTTATTGAGTATCTAATCAAGTGATATCCAGCGCTCCTCTGCTTCCAAATATTCTTCCCCACTTCCAAGCACTGCTGAACTTTGTCATAAACACGCTACCGAAGCCAGTCCTGTTCGCTCTCCTTTACCGCCTTGCCATCCTTCATTTCGCCTCTCGGATTTTGCCAACTATCGGGGCAGACAGCTGGGAATCCGATGACGGCGTGCACGATGGCTGGGAGGATAGACCGGTCAAGATAACTATTTTTGAGTTTCTTGAAATGCCACTAATGTGATATGCAGACGTCCACTCTAACTCGGATTCTCCTCACGTATCAGCAATTTATTTTTGTTACCGTATACTCGCATCTTCTCTGTGAGTCACCAGTTTGTTCTACGTCCATCTCTGTTCTGACTCGGCTGTGCAGTGTTAGATCACTCGTCACAGATATGGTGGCGATGGATGAATATCTTTCTGACGCTGGTTATCTGGTCTGTTGAGCTTCTTGTGAGCTCCGAAGACGAGGTATCTACGAAGGACTGGAAGATCGATTAATGACATGACGCCCTCGTATTAGACTATGGGCCGAGGGTTTCGTCCATTTTGCATCTTAATTGCATTGCTTGCCGGCCGACGTGTTTTCATTGAGTTGCAATTTACCGCAGGTCCCATTCCAATCATACTTCAGATATATTGTGTGGTTGTTCAGCAAGCGCAATACTACTAGTAAATCATGTCAAGCACCCCGCGGCCCTTCAAACCTCATTCCATCTCTACACACTCCTCGTTATCACTTGCCACTCATCACAGCCTTCCATGTGAAGCAGGAACCGGTAACGCTCCTCGCCAAATTTAGAGGAACCCTTAGTAGCCTTAGTCGAACAAGATCACGGTCGGCATCATGGGCGAGGCGCCATACCACGCCAAGGCAGGAATACTTTACTTGCCAAACTACGACATCGCATGCACCATGGCTGGCGTCTCCTGGCACTGATCTCGTGGTAGACATCAAAACACGAAACAGGACTGACGAGGACAACACAAGGACAATTTAGGACAACTTGTCATTTGCGATCGAGGCGAATTCATTCGTTTGTCTTCCATTCCGCTCCATCCTCTCCCTCTCCCTCGTAATATTCTCTTTTCCATATCTGCGCTCTTTGCTTGACGGCTTCAAGAATGTATTCGCAAGCAACGAATGCCTCTTTCCTGTGAGGCGATGACGCTGCAATCACTAGAAAGGGTAGTTGACCTCGTCAATTCGGGAGTAAAAGGCAGGTTGTTCATGTTCGCACCAATGGAAGGCTCGCCCACTGGCACGATTCCAAGCCGATGATGAACTGCACATTTGATAAGAGATGGAATTCCTTGTGTCGATGTCTGGTGGTCTGAACGCGCGATTGAGGCTCCAGCTTCACGCATTATGTCTGCCAAGGTTTTGATAGCGAGCTTCGAGTAGGCCTGGTATTCCAGACGTGTCACCGCCTTCCCTGAAAGGCCGCAGATGTGAGCATCCTTGTGTAGTCATCTGGGTATCAAAAAATGACGCGCCTTTGAACGAATTGCGCGTCGTGCCTAAAAAGGTGAGAGTTCAAACGTAGCTCGGAAGGGCTCCATAAGTGCTGGCCTATGAAGACTGAAATGGCGCCTGCACTGTCATCTTGAACAGACTTGACGATCTTTTCGGCGTCGAGGGCGGTGTAAGAAAGAGCGCAGACTCCTTGTGGGATCGTCAACTCGGCCTCAATCGATCTCGTAGGAGAGAGGGACATTTTCGGGCCGACGATCCGGACATCAACCTTTTATACATAATTAATTCTTGTTATTAATTCTTGTTCCCGAGCAAGAATTAAATATGTATAAAAGGTTGATGTCCGGATCGTCGAGTCCGACATAGACCATCGTGGCACCAACGTGGCACCATGCTCTCTGTGGTTTCTGCATCCTCCCGCAGACGTTCATTCCAGGCTTTTATATCGCAAACTGGCCGAGCTTTATCCAAAGCTAGTGCGGCGCAGAAACGCGGCGCGCCTATTGAAATCCACCCAGAAGTCCAAGAGGCCCTTGCGACGAATAAGCCTGTCGTAGCTCTTGAGACGGCCGTAGTCACTCATGGTTTGCCTTATCCGGACAATTTAAACCTCGCCATGTCTTTGGAAACCATTGTCAGATCTACAGGATCTATCCCTGCCACAATTGGGTTTATTGGCGGCCAGGTCAAGATTGGCCTAGAGAAGCAGGACTTGGAGCGACTGGCAAACAAGGATGCCGACGCTGCCAAGATTTCGCGTCGCGATATTGGAGCTGCCATTGCTATGAAGGCTGACGGAGGTGAGATCAGATGCGCCGGCACCTCAGCCACCAGGCGCGTTTTGACGTCCTCAATCTTAGGAACCACTTGCAGTACCACATTGATATTCGCAGCGTTGGCTGGAATCAAGGTATTTTCCCCCCTTTTTTTCTTGCAATTTTCAGGGTGACTTAATGAACTTATATGACAATGAAACAGGTCTTTGCTACTGGCGGGTACGAACCCACTCGCATTGCTCTTATCAACTTGTCTCATCAATCCTGGCAGGCTAGGCGGAGTTCACCGTGGCGGCGAGAACAGTAGGTAATTGGCTACATACAACTGAGCCTGTGTTCACACGTTTATGCAGCTATGGACGTCTCTGCTGATCTTAACGAGCTTACCCGCTGCCCTGTGGGTTTGGTATCATCGGGTGTCAAATCAATCCTCGATATTGGAAGGTCTGTCTCTTGTCTTTGGTCAGTGTGCATGCATAGTGATCAATTGTGGTAGGACTCTGGAGTATCTTGTACGTAACTCTTCGACTGTTGAGCGCAGGCACCCCCAACACTTGCTACCAAGGAAACACTCGGAGTACCCGTGTTGACATACGGAACTTCGCGGGAGTTCCCCGCATTCTTTTCCCGCCACAGTGGCCTCAATGTACGAGCCCTACAGATGTTCTGCTGCTATTTTCTGATCATGTTTCTGCAGGCACCCTGGAATGTTAACGATCCGGCGACTGCTGCCAATGTTCTGCGTGAGTAGCAAACCTCACATTTTGCCTCCATTCGATTGACGGCCACTCTAGATGCTCAGTGGAAACTCGGGATGAACAACGGCGCCCTATTTGCTGTCCCAATTCCGGCAGAATACGAGGCAGCTGGGATGTCCATTCAGAAGGCGGTCGATCAAGCTGTTGCTGAATCCGAGGCTAATGGTGTCAGCAAGCGTGGCAAGGAAGCCACACCTTGGCTTTTGGCACGAGTTTCAGAGATAACCCAAGGCGCATCCCGTAGTTCTAACATCGCACTTCTTGAGAATGCGGCTTTAGTTGGTAAGCATCCTCTTCCTGGATACAGAGGTGCATTACTAACCTGCCATCAGGCGGAAAAATTGCAGTGGAGTATCAGAAACTGGCAACCCCAACTGTAAGAGACGACCCCAGTCAGTAGCGGTATTTAATACACGAACTGACCACGGCGCGCATTGGAAAAAGCAGTCGTTTCCTCGCCCGGCTACAAGGACCAATACCTCACTTGTCAGTCTTATGTTATTGTTATCAGCTTTCAAGAGATTAAGACTGCCATCAGCCTCCAGCCAACCTTATAACAATCGGCTCCGCTGCAGTTGACATCATCGCTCAGGCCCAAGAAAGCACCAGTAGGCCAGTTGCAATGTATTCCACAGCTCCTGGTAGTGTTTCCTTGACTCTGGGTGGTGTTGCACGCAACGTTGCTGAAGCTTCGCATCGAGTTATATCGTCTCGTTCTCCGCACTTATCTTCCATGCTGGTGTCGCCTGTGGGTGAAGATGCCTTCGGGCGCCTCCTGACGGAGAAAACTGCCCAGCTTGGAATGCGACTAGATGGTTTCATTAGAAGTAACAAGCGAACAGCCGTCTGCAATATGGTTCTCGACAGTGCCGGAGGCCTCATCAGTGGCGTTGCAGATATGGATATTACAGCAACAGTAGATTGCGATTCCGTTGCGTTGTGTCCTTTTTACAAGAATGCGCCTCTGACCATGCACATTTTAGGTCATCTCGCAGGTCAAGAAGCATCAGCCTCAGTTGGTGACTCTGGATGGAAATCTGTCACCTGACACCATAAAAAATGTCATCGAACACTGCGTTAGGCATGACATTAAAGGTGCGTTCATAAACCAGGTAGTTTGACAAATCAGCCAACAGCTTTCTTGATGTCAACAGTATTCTTGTAGGTCAAGCACTCACTACTATACAGTGTCGAAAATGGCCACTCAATTACCTCGCAGTGAACCCACTTCAGTGATCAAATCCACGGCCATTTTACCCGCAATCGTCGCTGCTCTCGACATCCGCCCAGGCCAGGCTCCAGTCGCTTTCAGCTCGCCCAACACCTACGAACTTGCACAGCTATTCTCCAGTGCGGAGTCTCTCGATTTGACATCCCATCCCGCGTGGTGGAGTGTAATCGACAGCCTGTCTCTTGGGTCCGCTTTCCGCACAGATCTAGAACAGCTTGCCAGAAAAAACGTTTCTGACTTGGATCCTTCGAAAGGTACTCTTTCGTTTCTAGTGGATCAGGGAGTGGCCCAGATGGCGGTCAAGCTCCTCCCTTTCTTCCAGCATCTGATCATTAAATGCGGGAAACAAGGTGTCATCGTTGCGATGCGGATTTCAGAGTCTGAAGCACCGGGTACTCCTTGGGCTGTCAAACGAAGCCAGCCCTCACAGCGATTCATTGTCGCTCGCGGAAAATCCAGTGAGGTTGTCATCCTTCAGCATTTCCCACCACATGCCACTGGAGATGTCGTCAACGTTACCGGGGCCGGCGACTCGTTTGTAGGGGCGCTCCTAGCAGGCCTTCTGCAACACCCTGATGTCTTCCACCATCCAACAAAACTGAACGATGTAATATTTGCTGCTCAGAACGCGGCAATCCTATCCCTACAAAGCCACCACGCGGTCTCCCCCCTCCTTTCGAGCGCGTAAAAATGCGAAACATAGTCCTAATCTTCGGGGAACAATGGCCCAACCCCGACAACCTCCCTTTCCCTTCGAAGCTTCTCTTTGGTAGAAAGAGAATCTGCTTTCACCAATGACTTCATCTTCTTCTCATAGCGCGTCTATAACGATTTCAGTGATGCGTAGCAGAGGGGTACACGGATCGAGTAATACCTGGGCGCCGTGTTTTAACCTAGTAATGATGTTTGCTGCTTCGCCCTTCGTCATCCGCTGAATTATTTCTTGCCTAGAACCCCGATCTGTTGGCCCTTGCTTAAGCCACCGTTTGGCGATCAGTTGTTTTTGCCCATCGGAGGCAGGGTTTTTTCTCCATCTGGCTGACCGAAGGAGACTAAACAAATGTTATGTGACAAGTTTGAACAAAAGTGGAGTGGTCATACCCAGTAGAAAGCATTGGTCCACGCGCGAATTTATTGGCCACGTAGGTGTCACATCCTCGAATGGCATCAACGAGCGTCTCCGCGGAAAGAATACGTCGACTGCGCATGAACGGAGACAATTTCAGCGATTGAGCTGTGTGCTTGTCAAGCATGGCCGGCGTGAAGTGGGCTTCGAAGAAATTTCCTAGATGTGCCGTTCATGTCTGGTCAACATTTGGACATAGAGACACACCATCATCGCTTTCACGAGGTTCAATCCGTATGTAGCCTTTTCCCATCAATTCCAAAACGTAGACATCCCCTCCACATCCCACCCAAGCGTACTGGCTGAATGAAGAAACGTGAGGCGCTCCGGAAGCCGCATTAACCAACGAAAATGGGTCTTCGTAGTCGGTGTATGTTACCGAAGTAGCCTGAGGAACGTCATGAGCATCGCTCAACGCAATGGCCTGAGCAACGCGTCTCTCAAGAGATTCAATGGTCTCGTCTGAAAAAAAAAACTATCAGCTATAGAGGCAGGTTGCAGAACGGGTGAAGGCCGTCGTACCGTCGATCTCGATCTCGTCTGGCTGCAGCCCGAACAAGGTGGGCGTGGAGACGACGCCAGCGACACGTGCAGTGCTGTCTACAAAATCTATGATGCGGCAGTCCTGTTTTCCAGTGTCGACTGAAAGACGCATGCCGCGGCCAATCTGTTCATTGGTTTCAGGGGTGTCATCCTCCTAGCCGAAAAGCCTCACCATCTGAGCAAAAACGTTCCGAGAACGCGTTGGACGAGCAACAACAACGCAGTCAATATTAGGTATGTCCGCACCCTCAGTTAAGATGGCTGGCGGTGATTTGCGTCAATTAGGCGCAAGTTCGATGCTCCACGTCACTTACCACAGTTAATGAGTACAGGGAATTGTCCAGCTTTGAAGGAAGCAACCAGCGCTTTGCGTTCCGCAACCGGCGTCTGCGCGTAGACGTATCTAGCATCTATCCCGTGCTTTCGAAAGGTCTGGGTCAGAGCGACTACGTGGGCGACGTTGACGCAGAACACCAGAGTAGACTTGCGAGTTGCTATTTCATGACCATCGAAAGTGACTCCATCGAGCTGAGTGGAGACACTAACCGCCACGATCCAGCCATGTCTTCACGACCAAGTCATTTACGCTCTCAGTATTGATGACATGAGCAAGACTCGAAGGATTGAAGTCGCCTGTTCGAGAGTTTATCGTGACATCCTTCAAATTAATACTAGCGCGAACAGATGTGAACCGAACGTCGCAAAGCCTGTCTTTTCATTAGGACTTCTAAAAAGGTCAAAAGTGCATGTTACATGCCATTGCTCCTTGATCATCTCCAAGAAATCACGGTGATAAACGATTCGGTCAAAAACAGATCCAAGAGAAAGACCGTCATGACGACTGAAAGTGGCAGAAAACCCGATGATAGGTATCTTGTGGGCGAGCATGGGGGGTTCGAAATCAGAATCGGGGTTTTTGATGTTGGAGTCGAAATGAGACAACAGTCGCCGATATCTGTATGCCCTCTCAGTGAGTCAGTAAAACGAGGAGTATAAATAATCCGCACGATGGAGCGGCAGCATGGTGCGCCTCGTCGATTATAATGGCTTTTAGTCGCTGAGGATCAAATTTCTGCATTCGATTAGCATTGAGCAGCGTTTGGTAGGTCGCAACAGTGCTGACAGTGAGAAAAGGATCAATATGAATGCCACATTGAAAACGAAGAGCGTACACGTCCGCGTTGCCAGTTGCTTGATGCTTAGCCCCCTGCTCAATATCGACAGACCAGTTGGGGAAGAGATTAGCCACTTGATTAGCAGACTGGCGGGCGAGTTCAATACTATTCACAATGATGAGAGAACGCGAGGCAGAGGGGTTCGATTCTGGAGCGCATAGACGGGATAGAAGCGTAATGAAGACGGTCGTCTTCCCAGAACCTGTTGGTAACGAAACGCCGATACGTGAAGCACCAGATGCGAGGGCGTCGAGACAAGCATCGACACAGTGCTCCTGGTATGGCCGAAGGATCACAGGCGGCGCATGGCTTTGGCTTCTTGAGGAGAGCAACCTCCTGAAGACTGTTCGAAACATGAAGGCATTGGTGTCGTCACAGACTCATAGTAGTAAATTAGTAGTGCGGCTTTAGAGTGTACATTTGCAGCTTTCGTGCCTTGCATACCGGTTCATTTCATCATTTGCGCGGAAACAAAGGATTATCATGTTCGATCTAAATAAAATAGTCTCGCAGAATCTAAGTACTGGCATGCCGTATCCCGCGATAGGCCATTTAGTAGCGGCACGGGTCATTTTACCCACCAGCAGACAAGAAAAAGATGAAGGAAAGCGCCTAGCTACTTAGCTGAAGTGTATATAGGCTTAACCAGATCCTGTAAAGAATGATTGTTAGAGAAGAACAGTCTTTGAAGATCAGAGTAACACACCGCCAGAGTAGACCTTGCCAAATATGACTTGCTGGAGCTTGTCATAGAGCGACAGGACACCGGCGCCGGCAACACCACGAAGGATGTTGGCACCAGCACCCTTGAAGAGGGACTTGGTACCTTCCTTCGCGATGATCTGAGAGCCAGCATCGAACATGGACTTGTAGTTGACGCCAGAGCCCGAGGTCATCATCATGCGACGACTGAAAGAGCATCAGCGGATGAAAACACGCGTGATATTAGTCTGACGAACCGGATAGTGTCAAGAGGATAGGAAGCAAGGCCAGCGCCAATGGTAACACCCCAACCAAGACCGAAAGAAGCCAAGAACGAACCCTCGAGGGCGCCGACGAGGACGACAGGCTCTGAGAATGAAGGTAAGATTTGAAGCATGAGAAGTGGGAGTGTACGTACTCAGTGAGTCGTAGACACCAAAGTAGAGACCGCGGTAGACGATGATACCAACGACAGAGGGAACGAAGCCACGGTAGAGGCCAGCGATACCATCAGACGCGAGGGTCTTTTTGTATACATCGACCAAGCCGTTGAACTGACGGGCTCCTCCACCCTTAGCCGACTTAGCATCGTTGGCCAGACGGGTACGAGCATAGTCCAAGGAGTAGACGAAAAGGAGAGAAGAGGCACCGGCAGCACCACCGGAGGCAACGTTGCCAGCGAACCACTTCCAATAGCCCTCGCTCTTTTTGAAGCCGAACAGGGATTTAAAGTAGTCCTCTGTGGAATACATCAGGAGCGAACGAGTAAGAAGGAGAGGATAGACGGACTGAAGGCAAAGTTGAGAGCTTGAGTGGGGAAATAACGGATGACGTTGGCGGTGTTTCCTCTCCATAGAGAAACGAGGCCCTCCTCCTTGTAGGTACGAGTGAAAGCGTCGCCAACACCCTTGTAAGGGTGGGAGAGACGACCTTGTTTGATCTGGAGAGCGTTGACGTGTCAGGCCGTTGTCATTGTAAACCACAAGGTGGGCCACAAACCATCTCATCCTGGTTTTGAACCAACAGCTTGATACGCTCAATGGGCGCAGCAGACGTTTTGGCCACGGCCTAAATGACTTTCATCTGAGTAACGCAATAAGAGACAACGTGCGCTGAGAACTTACAGCGGAGACACCGCCCATCAGGAAATCGACTGAAAACCCAACATTGTGAGCAACCCAATGCACCGGGGGAGTAAAGATGATGCCTACCAGCGAAGTCCTTGGGGCTCTTGGTCTTTTTAACATCAGCCATCGTGCAGGAAGAAAAGCCGGCGTGGAGGTGGAAGTTCCGGAGAAAGGGAATCGGGATAGAAACAAAGTTGAAAAAAGTGCAAATAGTTGGCACCATCCTAAATTTGATATTTGAAAATAATTATTAATTTAATAGTTGACAAACAGAACGGCTTCAAAATTACTCAGACTGCATGATTATGAGTGTAGTGACAAGGGTGTAAGGTAACCTAACAAGTAGTAGTAGTATGGTAAAGTGAGATCCATCACGACCATTGACCGTTGCCTGGAAGCATTGTACTGATGCCGGGCAGTACTGGTAGCCGGGAGCTCGGTGTTGACGAGCTTCCAGGGGTAGAATAGGGTTGGTGCTCGGTAGTCGGGGTAGGCATTTGGTTCTGATAAGCAGCGACGTACTGCAGAGGTGGAATTGGGCCAGAACTACGTGACGAGGTAGGGTGGGATGATGTGCTGTAGTCGCCAGTGTTGGTCGACGCGGTTCGCGGCGCTAATTGGTCGACCCTGCTCTTCTTCCAGATTTGTTCAGTCGGAGAATCCAAATCGCAATCAGTCGCTTTCCGCTTCCCAGCTTGTTTTGTTGGGGGAGGCTCGTCAACGTCAGAGTCGAGTGTTAGGTCAATCACTGCGTCTGGCTGAGATTGTGGCTGAGTTCCGCCGCTAAACGAGTTGGATCCACTCGCGAGCGACGGTGATAACTCGCGCTTAACCTGTCCCTCATCCTCGTCGTCCGAGTCGAGCACAAATATTTCTTGGTCCGTCTTAGCCTTTCCGTTCACTTCAGACTTGGACGAAGGTCCAGCCTGAAGAATGGATGGAGGTTTCTGAGCTGGCGGTGTTGCTACGGGATGCAATGCCCTCCATGCCGTGGACGCATGCTTGTTGTCAGAGGTATGCCACTCGCCGTCGGCTTCGACGAGGACGTCCTCTACACTCTCGGGAGTTTGCTTCAGGATTTCGTCGAAATATCTAAGATGAAACTCAGAACCATGCGAAGATTGCATTTCGCTCGAAAAGACCTACCCATCAATGATAAGATCCTTGCTATCTAAAGCCCGCTCACACACAGGGCACAACCACGTTGTTGTTTGCTCCATAACTGAGAACCAGGATGTGGCATCGAAACACTGTGAATGAACGCATTGAGCAGAACGACACGGCGTATTCACGCGCATATAACTCAGCTATTGTCCATGGTGAGCATTGAACCAAACGAAATACTTCGGTACGTACAGGGCATTTTAGCGACATTTTCTGCGGTCCAGCCACAATGTCATCATCCTCTGAGAGGGATGCAATCACTAAGGTGATTATGCTGTAAGATGAGATATAAACAATGAAACCGAAAACAAACGCACTTGACTGTCGAACCTGCTGGCTGCTCCTGTATTTTGTGGTCTTGAGGTCAGATACGAGCCGATCCACCGTTGTAGCTTCAACAAGCATCACGACAAGATAATATTTCTGTAGGCGAATATAAGGGCCTAGTTTGATGACGAGGGTAGAAATTTACTGACCTTGGGCTGGGCGGGTTGTTGGCTGTTAACGTATACTATCTCAATTTTGTTCGGCAGCGGGGCCATTCGGCAGTACTTTCCGATGTCTGGAGGTGGTGCAGTTCCAGGCTTCTTCTTGAGCCCCTTTAGGTTCGCCGTCAATTGGACGTTGTTCACTCGAACTTCACATGTAGGAGGAAATTCGATAAGGCACGGAACGCTGTTCGTTCGAAATGCGGTTGGTCCAGAGTAGAATATTGAGGAAGTACAGAATAACCGAAGTTGATACTTCGAACTGTGATAACACGGTCAATAACATGATAAGGCGATAATGGTAATGGTATACCCAGGGGTCTTCAATTTTGAGAGTTGATCATTATTGAGTGTGAAAGACACCGTCTGCTGTCGACGATCAGTAGCGCTAGTAGATTCTGGAGATTGAAAGCGTTCAGTAATGATTGGGTTGGGTCTTTCATCATTTCGAACCTGGACATTCCATGACGGTGGATGCAGCTTGATCGGCGCGAAAGAAGGGAGAGTCTTTGAATCGGATTCCTTTTATTTAATGTCAAGGTGGTGAATCCATCGAGGATCGTACAAAGAGCATACCGGTAGGTTTCGGTGGTGCAGAGGAAGAAGCTATGGGGCCTGTGTGTTTCCGCCCAGGGGCAAAAGGATCGTAACGCGGAATGGAGCCGGATCCTGGCAAGGCTGCTGCATATGCTGTACTTTTCATGATGTTCGGCATGTGGTTAAGGGTGACCGGAGGCGGCAAAACGACGGGGTTGGCGGCCATACGGCTCGCTGTGTAACTGTAATGCAGCAGGCATTTAGAAGGTTATATAATTCACAGTGAGTGTTGAGCAGAAAAGGAGGGGACAGGGAGCTCACATTCCAGTAGTCCTTACTTGTACTATAATGGCCCTCCCCTTCACCCATCTGTCCTCCACATTATTGGTTCTCCAGTAATCCAACATGCCGACAATCCTGTCAATGACTTCCTGCTTTTTGCCAGTCTTCGACATATGCGTGCCGCATTCATCGTTGAAGCCCGTCAGAATCTGTTTGAGCTTATCGACAGTGTTGCTCTTGACAGTATGGCGAATGGCCTAGGCGTGCAATAAACGCTCGCAAGATACAGTAAAGGGCACTGAACGCGGAGACTTACGTCAAAATCCGACCAGACACCCGTGCTAGCCATCAATTCCGTCGATTGCGCGCAAGGTTACACGAGTTGGTGAAGCGCCAGTTGGGAGTTGGGAGGCGAAGTTGGTTTGGCGTTTCTGTCTGATGCAACCATGAACAAATAGATCCTTGAGGCTTTCGATGGAAGGGTTTAATCCGCAACGCGTTCAACGTCCACCATGTCCTCTGAAGACGACTATGATAACCTTTCCAAGGAGGAGCGCGAAGTCCGTGATAGAGAGGATCGCGACCGCGAGCAAGCAGAGCAGGCTGGTGCGTATAGGTTGTTGTGAAATGTCGACAAATGCATACCATTATCCATCAGCTCTGCCGTACAAGTGGACTCAAGAATTGGGAGAGGTCGATATCAGTGTCCCTGTTCCCCAAGGCACCAGAGCAAGGGATCTCGTCATTGTTTTGCAAAAGAAGAAGCTCAGCGTCGGCCTGAAGGGCCAGGATAAAATCCTTGACGGTGAACTCTCCATGGAAATCAAGGTGGAAGAGAGTACTTGGACTGTTGGTACGTGCGATTGCGATCTATCCGTTTGAAGAAACCTAAGCCATGATTCCAGTGGATAACCAGTCTGTTCTCATTCATCTTGAGAAAATAAATAAAGAGCGCTGGTGGGAAAACGTCCTCACACACCATCCCAGGATCAACACCAGGAAGATCGAGCCTCCTAACAGCAAACTCAGCGACCTTGACGGGGAAACCAGGTGAATTTTCATGCAATCATTTTAACATTTGCCTAAAAGTGACTGTTCTTTGAAGGGGAATGGTTGAGAAAATGATGGTATGAATCCTATCGAGTCTACTCCTTGATCTTATACTCAGCGTAAGGTTTGTAGTTCGATAACCAGCAAAAGGTGAGTATCCTATTATCGATTGGACGCAGTGGGTTGACAGGTCTGTAGCAACTTGGGAAGCCGACCTCCGATGAAATCAAGAAGATTGAGGTGAGGTTATCCATGCCATCCATGCAAGCCCGGCAATATCTGACTTTTCCGTCGAAGGCTCTCAAACGATTCCAGGCTGCGCATCCTGAGATGGACTTTTCGAAAGCCAAGATTTCATAAAGATAGAGGTGTGTACGGTATCTTGATTGCCGTGCATGATGATGTCAGTCAGTTGGTTCCACACACATCTGTTGTACTATCTGCTACCACGTGTACTTGTTCTGAATATCCCGCTCTTATTCATGATGGCTGTGAAACGTATGGACGATTATATTTCCAAGAGATCGTTCGAAGGAACCATCTCTTGGTTAAACCTTCCGCCGCTTTCCTGTTTTCGGTCCAAGTGTGTTCACACTCTTGCGCTTCACACTCTCCACCAGGCTCTTGAGGCTCTTCCCGCCGCTGGACTTCTGCATACTTGCCAAAGCGGGACCGGGACCTTCGCCGGATTGTTGCTTTTGTCGTCTCGAACGCTCTTTCAAGAACGCATTCATATTGTTGGTCTTTGTGAACCTAGGAGTAAAGGACTAGTCAGCCGAATTACAGATGATATAAAAAAGGGCGTATACTGAGGATTGGTCGGGTCAATCGCATATTGGTGATCCTCGTGAAGAGCCTTGAAACGTTCGTCGTTGACATTGATGACGAAATCGGCCTGAACCTCATTATCCTCGTCCTTGTCGCCCTTCTGCTTCTTTCTCTTCCGATGTGCCTTTTTCTCGGCTTTGAGTACCGACTTCAGATTGAAGTGATTGGGCTGTGCGGCGGGATCGTCCGATGTCACAAGAAGTGCAAGTTCCTCGGGGGTGGTGAGTGGCCGCGCCGTGGGCGCAGGTGACGCCTCCTTAGCCTCGCGCTGTTGGTTCTTCTTGCCTCTGCCCTTCTTGTTGACCCCTTCTTCCTTCTTGTCAGCCCCGAAGTCAAAGAAATCGTCCTTCTCTCCAGCATCGACTTTCTGAGCCACTTCATCTTTTCTCTTCTTCCTCTTCTCCTTCATCTTCCGCTGATACTTGTCGAGGGTGGTCTCCCCTTCATCCTTTTTATCGCTCAAACCAGGTGTGAAGGTAATCTCCATGTCGATATCACCTGGATCACCGTCTTCGCGTCCCCAGCCCTCAGGTAGATCTTCGCCACCCCCACCAAGGAGAAGTGCACGGAGTTTATCGCGCGACGCATTTTTGTCTTTCCCCTTCGACTTTACGGGCTGAATTTTCTCCGATTCCGATTCTGATGATGATGATGATGCCAGGTATGCCCTGAAATCCGCGTTGTCAATCTCCTTTTTAGACAGAGTTCGCCGCGTAATTTGATTCCGCTCTGGGTCATCCTCATCCCAAGTCAGTTTCACTTTGGAATGCCTGAGCGCCTGCAGTCTGGTTAGAACAACCGTTGAGGAGTGGGAGAAAAGAAAGCAGGCTTACATCGGTGACGAAGTCGAAACCTTTGTATGTGGGATTGTAATCATCAGTCGCCTCGTCCCTGTATCACTTGATTAGTGTTGGAACACAGATACATGTCAATTGGATACCTTGGCTCGCCATCGAAGGTCATGTCGTCAGGAACGTAACTCAGATCGAAAACATTCGCTGAACGCTCTAGTTCAGTGCCTTCCAGTTCTTGGTATATATGGGTAGCAGCATCGATTGTGTCGCAAGTTATTATAGCATAGTAGTATCTGAGAGCAATTTTAAGTCGAGGAGCTAAGGAGTGGGGCATCTCAAAACATAAACCTACCGGAGACGTTCCAACTGATATTTCCTCAGTGCATCCTTGTCATAGTCGTCCTCGTCGCCAACGTCGTATATGTTCTGTTCGTTGACCTCATCATCATCGCTCTTTTTCTTGAAGATTTCTGGCGGTGGACCTTCGGTCTCCTCGCGCACCAGCCTGCGTGTACCAAACTCGCTAGGATAAACCTTGACGCTAAGAACCTTACCCCGGGCGATGGAGCTATTTCCTTTGCCCGCGTCTCGATTCCCATCACTGACGGGTCCCCATGATGAAGAAGCGACCGCAGGAGCAGTAGGAGATACAAGGGATGAGCAGATTTTGAAGAGGTGGAAAGCGCGAACGTGGTCCCAATCAAGATTGACAGCAGCCAGACGATGAGTGCGCGCTCCCTCTGGCCCGTCTTCCTCTGGATTTTCCTGGTTGTACTCGGCTACTTGTGCGTCTAGGTCGGCAAATTCCGTCTCGTCCAAGTCTATTTCGATAAGGGGATCGTCGTGGATGGGAATTGGCTGCTTGCCAGCTTGTCCAATATGTCCATCCTTTTGATCGGAAACCGCACCACTTTCCTCATGTTCCTCGTCGGAAGATTCGAGGAGAACTTCTCCACGAGCATAGTCCAAAAAAGGCTTGGACTCAACTTGGCCATCTTCGTCGTTCTCCAGGCGATAAAAGCGTTTCAGGTTATCTTTCTCATGGGCGTCGGAAATTGATCGACCATATTTATCCACTCGACCTACCACGAATACAGCGAGTTAGTTCACCAGGGATAAACGCACTTGAAATGCATACCCACCGGATTTCCCGGACTTTTCTGGGATGAATACAGACTTGAAACGATCGTCTATGACCACTTTTGTGTCCCTTTTCCTGGGACGACGAAAGCGCGGGTCCGATTTGAGCCGTACAAACCGTTCGTCAGGCATGTCGCTGTAAGCTTGCAAATTAGAGCGTCTCTTCTGATCCCTCGTTGTGGTTGGGATCGTGGTTGTGAAATTAATGTGTGGTCACTGTGGTGGGCGTTGTCCTTCAAAATTACGGCATCACGTGGCGGCATCATAAATGATAATACTATTTAATTACTTAATACTAAATGCTAAATATGTAGTGACCACTTCAACTTGGAATGACATTGATTGGCAACCATCACATTGGCATCACAGCGTTATATAATATTAAGGAAGGCGGCCAACATCTGTTTTCCATCTTTCCTTCTTCCCTTCCTGTGCGTAATGTCCAAACTTTTCAGTGGTTGCACAATCTAACTGTTTTCCCCAGTTCTTCGTTTCAATCGCAGGCCCGGACGCCTTCTTTCCTCATTCCCTGTTCCTTTTTACACAAGTCCCTAATTTCCGGCTCACAATCACGATGTTCTCCAGCGCTACCACCATTTTTGCTACCCTGGCTCTTCTCCTGGCTGGTCAGGTCATCACTGCACCCATTCCTGCAACCGTGAGTTAGCAGTTCGTCACTCGCTCCTACCGTTTCGTAATTCTATCTACAGCGCCCCGAGAACCCAGCTATGGAGGCTCTGAGGACGATCCCCATCTATGTCAAGCGCCAGATTCCGGCCGAGGTTGCCACCAAGTCCGACGGTGGTAGGATCGTACCGTACAACAAGCGCCAGATCCCCGCTGAGGTTGCCACCAAGTCCGACGGCGGCAGGATTGTACCGTACAACAAGCGTGATGTCCCAGTCGAGGTCGCCACCCAGCCCGTCAACGGCAAGGTCGTACCCTACGAGAAGCGCCAGATCCCCGCTGAGGTCGCCACCAAGTCCGCCAATGGCAAAATTGTTCCCTATTAAGCTATCGGTGGGTGAATTCGTGTGCTAGTAGAAGATGGATTTTAACGCATTACTATGATGCAGGTCTATAGAGCTAGATGCTATATACCGGGGAGGTCGAGATGTTCAAGAAGGACCCTTCTGAGTACAGGGAACTACCTATTATTTGGCGCACATCGTTTTTTTTTCATACATACGCTGTGTCGTTCTTTACTTTACCAGTTACTCGATGATCGATTTGGATCAGAAGGAAAGAACAAGATCGAACAATGATATGCACAAGCCAGTCAATTGCCAATGCGGGGCGGTGTTCAAGGATTAAACACTCTCCGTTCCGTGTGTACTCGGGTGCTATATCTTACATTTGCCGCGACTATCACCTACATAGTAATACATATGCAGCATGCTATCAATATGGAGGGTGCATGTGCGGGCCGTCCGTCCTCTCCTTTTAGCGCAAGCCGGACCTAGCAAAATTATTATATGCGAGATTACAACTTGTCAGTACTCGACTGACTAAATTCGAATTTTCCAGATCCACATCGTTCCTTTCAAGCCGACGCCGATGATCGTTGTTCCATTCATTCCCATAGCGCATGCCATGAGCCTCTCCGATTCACCATTTCCACTTCCGTTGGTCGCCGTCGTAATCTCCTTTCCCTCAATTTCTGGAGGGGATGCTCTAGAGGGGCCTCGGAGATAGAGCCTGTCTGTGATTTCCATCAATTCTAGGTTGTCGACAGGTTCTAGACCGCCAAGAGGAAAAGGCGGTGGTTTGCGAGGCTGAAGGTGGATCACGTTGAACATCTTGATGACGTTGGAACTGGGGTATGTGAAGAGGACTAGGGGATCATGGGTCGGCGACTGGAATAAATGGAGCACGGGAGCTTCGAGTTGAATTTTGGGAATGGGTTGCGATTTACCACCTGGCAATGGAAAGGAGACAGCGGATATGACTTTAAAAGAGTCTACCCAGACATACTCAATTCTGGAATTCAAGATAGATAGAGAGACATCGCGAACGTACTGCTCTCTTGATAATCCTGATCGAGGGGGCAAGTAAGTTTGTTTCATAGACCTCCCATTTGACAACGACATACCGAGGCACATCCCCGTAGAACATCCTGGTGGACGTCTTCAAAGCCTGCTTTGAAGAAACGGTGTAAACCTAGCCATCGCCACACCACAAGTTGACCAGGTTCTAGAGACAACTCTTTTGATTCTGCTTTGTCTGGGTGCACTTTCATCAAGGCTGGCGCACTATGGCTTAGCAGGAGATCTTCTTGTAGCCTGCTTGTCGCTCAATACAATGTGATGACTGCGTGAAGCGGAAAATTTCACCAAATCACTGACAATACCCGAGCTTTATGAATCCTGCTGCTGCTAAACAAAGGTTTGTCTTGTCGAATAAGGGCAGTTGCTGTATAGACGGCAGGAATGTGCCATATTTTGACAAGTCTGTCAAGCTATAACTTTGATCTTAGAGGTGGCCGTCCGCAAGCTTGGGCTGTATCACTTACGCCGCACGTCGCAATGATTGGAAAATGAGTGTGGAAGGCCTTGATTCACTCAATGAGTCAAGCGGTGCATGTATCGATGACGAATAGAACTCACCGCCCCAAGGACAGCAGCCTGGTGTCCCCCAGAACGTCCCCCCATGAGAACAATGATGCAACGACCAATATTTGCGCCCTCAGGTATGGTCATGTGCAAGCCATGGGCAGCACCTGCAAGGCTGTTCGTCGTGGCGGGGGGCCAATGGGGGTTCAACTGTTCAACTTGCGGGGGCATTCCCAAATCATAGATTCGAGTAGAGTGGTCCCTCGAGGTTGTGGAGAACAGATTCGGATTCGTCGGATGAACAGCTATTGACGTTATGGCCTAACAGGGATACCATTGGTTCAACGGCGCAACGAGGAGAATAGCGGGAGGCTTACTCCGCCGTGACCACGGAGGTAGCCAGAGAGAGACTCATACTTGACGTTGTAAATGTAGAGTATGCTGAGATGCGAGAAAAGCACCAGTGGTTCAAGGGTATCACCAGGTGTAAGCGCCCAGGCAACGTTCATACAGTCAGCAGGGATAGCTTTCAGATCTTTATCGTTCTATTTATCAGGGGGAGCTATTATACCCGACAAAAATCAGCAACAGGGCGACGTACACTGGGCACTTTGTACGCGATTGGATTCTTGGCTTGCCGGGTAAAGAATAGATACATTTGGCGGTTACCGCCCACGGCTACGGCATCGGAGAACGCGTCCACCATGGCATTCCAATCGCCCTGGGAGATATTTTCAGAGATCCTGAGGCTCTGCAGGGAGTCATAGGTCCAGGGAAAGAAAGCCAGAGATCGGAATGGCGCAGATGGGCGATTGGACTAGCTAAGGCAGTGAGAGTTCAGGACGACGGCAAGACAACGAGAATACAGACAGATAACTTTTTTGCCAGGGAGAAAGGGGGGGCAGATGTGCGGTCTTTGTACCACGGCACGGACAAGGAGTCTGGATGGGACATGGGCAAGACCGTGGTTACCCAATTAGGCAGCAGGCTTTACGCATCGGGACATTGCGCTCCTGTTCCACAGAAAACCCATCATGTCCGATTCACCCTCGCCAGCGTACGATCCCAAGCCCTCCCTCCAGTACGCCTCTTCCGTAGGCCTGCAGGCGGGCGCTGTCGGTGCCTTCGTCAGCGCAATCCAGAATGCGCTCGGAAACCACTCTCATGGAGCCATGGGCTTCGTGACCCGGACTGGAGGCACAATCGGGTTTTTTGGTCAGTGTACTCGTTCCAACGCATAGCACATGCCTCATAGACCACTCAAGCTGCTATGGGTGCCACGTTTGCCCTGACAGAGTCGGTTGTGGCCAACCAGCGCCGTAAGGACGATGCTGCAAACGGTGCTGCTGGAGCTTGTGCTGCTGGATTTTTGGCGGGTATAAGAGGTGTGTTTCTGCCCCACAGTCCGTCTCACATGTGAACTTATGCATTTCGTCGTAGCACGCTCAATACCGATGGCTATCGGGTCATGCGTGGTTCTTGGTGCCGCAATGGGGACATTCGACTACTCTGGTCATTTGACTGGCGAGAAAGGAGAGACGCAGGAGGATAGGCGGAAAAGGTTCTTCAAACAGCCACCGAAACCACTTGTAGAGGCCGCAGTCGCGGAATAAATGCCATGGTAGCGTGCCAGGTTTCGGAACACCATGGATATAGATATCCATATTTCTCTACTAGCAAACAGCCACGTAGACGAACAAGAAAGTCAAATACGCAGTGCTGGATCATGTGGTGGCATCTACTGCTGGTATATTTAAAAGCTCGCTATAGCGTTTCCCGACCTCTTCGTGATGTTCGCTGTAGAATTCCTCCCAACTATTGGCGGATATGCATTGAACCTATTATGTGGGGTTGGCAATGATTTTCTAGGAGGGGCTCAAATACCCACCTGGTTAGTTAGGCGACCCCAGACCTTACCAATATCCTCGTCGCCTGGATTGTCTTCAGTATTTTCCTGGCCGCCACCCGTTGCAAAAAATCGTGCGACGATTTCGATCTCCTTTTCCAGAATGCTCATCTTCGGAGCTGTGTCCTCGACAGGCGGATGAGGCTTGGAATGTCGAGGAGGACTATGCCTCGTGCCCGAGGGACCTGCCTCCGCTTGCTGTTTGGCCTGGGTGGCTTCCCTCTTCCGATACGCGATACTCGCCCTTTTACGCATCTCATCGAATTCGGCCCCAAAAGTCTTGCCAATCAGAAATGCGCCCCAAGACGCGCGGCTGTGGTTGTCCATCTATTTGACGCGCCAAAAAAAGTCAATATCAACAATACATCGTGTTGAAGACTCACCTTCTTGAAAAGAGCTTGGGAAATGGCAATATTGGACATGCGGTGGTCACGTTCAAGAAGAACCTTGATGTAACGCCTGCAGTAGTCAAACTCGTGCTCTGAATATAGATAATAGTTGTCGCCAGTGCCCCGGCGTATTCTTGTATGTTCAGGAGGAGGCGTCGGTGAACGTGGTCGTGAGGGATCCTCGGGTGCGCTAAGGGAGGTTGATAGCGAAGAGGGCTGCGCTTTAGGTCGCTTCGAGGTTTCCTTGACCGGCGTTCCGGTCTCCTTAGAAGTCGGATTGTCCTTTAACCCCCGTCGCCGTTCGGCTTCGCGCCGATTTTTTTCAAGCCGTCTCCGTTCCGCCTTTTCCTCGGGGGACTCAACATCTCCCTCGTCGTCGTCTTCCGACCTCGCGCGTTTCCGCTTGCCACGCAAACCAGACGTGGGTCGGCCAAACTCGTAGGGTGTAGAATCTAAAACCTCGTTCTGCTGAACAGAGTCAAAAACAAACGAGGCGCCGACAGCGGGCCTCCCAGCGGCTAAAGTAGATTGCAGGAGGTGATCATAGGTCTTGGATCGGGAATACAGGATGGAGTAGTCGGCCGTTATATTGTTGGTCACGATTTTACCCCCGTTTCTCTGGTCATTGGAAATTCAACGAATGTAACATTCAAAAGGGACGTGGAAAGCACACCTTGATGGCAGAAACAACCTTTGAACGGTTGCTGAGGTCTACTTGGACGAAAAAGGAGAGTTCGCGCCCTTGTTCAGTCCTGAATAACAGGGAGGGTGCTGAGCCAGGTAGGTTAGACTGGCTCGTAGAGGACGAGGACATTGGGTTGACGGGCGATTCCGATCTCATTTGCCCGCTGTACGAGGAAGGCGTAGATCTCGAGTGCACGGGAGATTTCCGACGCAGTGACGGTGGAATTCCCGTCGGTGAATGTGGAAGATCAGTCGAATCATTCGACATGAAAGACGAGTTAGGTGCGTAGCTGGTATTGGCAGTCGGGAGAGCGGATAGAGAATCTGGGAGATATTGTCCAGGAGTCATAGGATTTATCACTTGAGCATTACTGAACGGAGCTCCAAAATTCTGCGGTGCGGGCCCGTTCCAATTCATCATACCTTGCTGCTGCTGCAACATGGCCATTAGCATCATCGCCTGAGGAACTGCGACACCTGGTGGAAACTGGAGATTGGGTATCATGTTTGGGGGAAGGGATGCGGGAAATGACTGAGCCATTTGCTGCGCCTGGGCCACCATAGCAGCCATGGTATGTGGCGGAAGGTGTGTGAGTAGTTGCTGACTCGGATGAGGGGTGTTTATATCGGACGAGTATGGTAGACCATTCTGAAGCGGCTCGGATGGCACCGGCGGCTGTGACGTCTCAGGTATTGCATTGATCGACGTCTGGGCATGCGGCGACGATTTCCTTGACTCAGACGGCGCAGGAACGTCAATAGGCGTAATCCGTGGGGTGGGAAGAGGGCTTCTTGTATCTGCTCAGCTGACGAAAGGCGTCCCAAGATATTTGGACTGACTTGTGTGTTGTGTATTCCTCCTCCTCCTTGACGATGGGGAGTCCATCGTCGACAGTGAGACACCCTCCCCATTGTTCATCCCGATCAAGAACCCTCCCGGCGGTAATAGAATGCTTCACCCATGAGTGCTCCAGGACAGCCTTGTTGGTATCATTCCCCCAGTCGCGTATGAAGAGTCGACCCTGAGGCGAAGTCGAGTCGACGAGAATGACCTCAGATGACTTAGGATCTGAGCAGACAACGGCACCAGCTTTCTATAGAACGGGTTGGTGAATAGAGCTTCAGGGATCCGTGACGAAGAAAAACACGCCTTCAAGGTTCGAATGAGTTTGGGACGCCCCATGATGCCACCCGCCTCGACAAAAATTCTCCATTGAGTTCCGTCAGGCTTGGAAAATATCGGGGGGATGTCTTCAGCTGGTTGGGAGAGCGGGGGTCCATCCATTGGCCGTCCAGGTACTGAGGTAGCGAATCGTCGTGGGTGAGTCGTGACGTTAGATAGCGGATCGACTTGGCGAGTTGGCTAATAGTCAAGTCCTCCGAACAACCTCCAATTTGTCCAGTTGAAATCATCAACGTTTCGTACAATGTTGCCACACGTGACCTGTCTGGGAAAAGAATGTCTGGAAAAGAATGACAATATTGACATCTCCCCGACTCCACCAAAAACGCTCCTTGATCCGCTACCACCACCTCCCGCGCAATTCCCACAGTCCGGGTGGTGCAGGACAGTAGTACCACTGCACACAATGCAGAGCCAGAGTGTAGACCCACATTATTTCACATTTGCATACCCAAATAACCAATCCAAGAAACCTCCCAACCCCGAGTTTCTGCAAAGAGTCTGAAACGCAGCCCCCCCGAAGACAACCCATCGCAGCACTGGCAAGCGCCGTCGTGTTGACGACCCTACGGCCTCCCCAGACAGCCCCCTGCAGACACCCACCAGCAGATGCCACACAGCCACCCGTGCAGGTCCAATTGCCCCATTGAACTTCGGTGCCCGGAGCGACGACGCAGACATGTCCGAGGAGGACGCAACTGACAGCGACCCCGACAACCAGCCACGTATCGCCTCGTCCAACGAACAGATCGTCATCACCCAACTCAAAATGGTCGTGAGCACCCTCAGCAAATTCTCGGACCACTTCACCTGGAAGGAAGAAAACCAGCAACTGGCGTACGCCATCATGTCAAAGTTCCACCCAGAACTCCTCGACAGATTCAGTACGTCACGTGTTGACCCCACCAAGGCTGACTCTGCAAAGACTTCGCAGGACCACGGGAAAACCATGAAAGCAATCACGGATCTTGCCAAAGCCGTCAACTCAATTCAGGAGCGCCTAGATGGCAAACAGACACCCAGCGCCGGGAAGTTAAGCACGAACCCTGCCGTCGAATCTCAAGGGGCCAAAGCAGTACATGCATCCGGACTGCTCATATGCCCTGCCAAAGCCCAGGGACCCACCCAGCAGTCCTACGCACCACGCACAAAGGTGCCTCGCACCCCTCTCGATTCCCATCACCCTGCCCGCCTAGCGGTCATCTCCCGTGATGGTCCCCTGGCCCAGGACTGCCTCACAGAGAAACAGGCTGTCATCGCGATCAACAAACGTCTTGCACTCCATGACAACTCCAAACACCTTCAGGTTGCCGCCGCCTGATACAACCTACGTTTGAACCTTATATTGATGACACGCGCTGACCAGACAGGGGCAGAACTTAAAAGTCACTCCTCGAAGTTCATCGACATCCTCACACCCCCCCCCACCACCCCCCCCACCCCCCCCCCCCTCCCCCAGACCCCCACCCCCCCCACCCCCCC
>JABCKJ010000157.1:0-46551 GCA_018850815.1 Asterophora lycoperdoides
CTCCCCCGCCGAGGGCGGCTCACGAGATGCGGCCTCGTCACCCGCGTTCAGATGCGCGACGGCCAGGTCTTCCTCCACGACAACGGGATCCTGAACCAAGAGGGGCTCTTCAACAGCGGCGGGCACCTCAACCACAGCCTCTTCCACGACGACGACGGGTTCCTCCACGACAACGGGATCCTGAACCAAGAGGGGCTCTTCAACAGCGGCGGGCACCTCAACCGCAGGCTCTTCCACAGCACCTTCGACGACGACGGGTTCCTCCACGACAACGGGCTCCTCAGCAGTGGCGGCCTTCCCAGCTACAGCAGCTTCAAAAATGAAGGGTTCCTGCACGGCAACGGGCTCCTTAGCAGTGGCGGACTGTTCAACAGCGGCAGGCTCCTCAACAGATGGGGGCTCTTGAACCGCAGGCTCTTCCACAGCAGCTTCGACGACAGCAGGTTCCTCCGCAACGGGCACCTCAACGACATGCTCTTGCTTGTCAGCCGTAGGCGTCACTTCGGGGACAGGCAATTCCTCGACCGCCGCAGGAGCCTCAGGTTCAAAAAAACCCTCCTCGGCAACCTCCTCGACTGGTGTGGAAGGGTCCACGAGAATAAGTGCTGCTTCGGGGATTGTGTCAACTTCGGTAGTAGAAGAAGCCTCACGAGCGGCTTCAACCACTGGTGCCTCGAGTTCGGCTGGTGTGGTCTCCTCTACCGGTGCGACGGTCTCAATGAGATGTATAGAGTCCGCAGCTTCTTCTGTGGCGGCTGCAGGCTCCGCCGCCTCGACTTCTGGCGTGGTCTCCTCGTTCCGGGGCTCTGGTACGGGCGTACTTTCGACGGGAGCAATGTCGGGGGTGGGAGCAACCTCAGGTTCAGTGGCAGTTGGCTCCACAGCGGCGGGTTCATCGACGGCAGGTTCGGCAACCTCAGGCTCGACTACCACAGGCTCGACGGGAGTGGGTTCAACAGCAACTGCAGGCACGCCTACCTCGGGTTTGGCCTCAAGCTCGGATTCTGCACCTGCTGCAGATGGCACAATTCCCTCATTGGTTATGACAGCGGCAGCGGCAGCTTCCTCTTCGACAGGAACCTCTGTCGGGGTCACCAGAGGCTCGACTTCGGGGTATGTGGTCTGTTCCACGGGCACCGGTGCTGATACAGGTTCGGCGAGGTCGACAGAAGGACTGACGGGCTCGGAAACTGCGCCCTCCTCCGCTGCAAGGACGACAGGAGTGGACTCGGCCACCTGTTCCCCGAGGACTGCAGTTTCTTCAACTTTGAGTTCGTCGGTAAGGGCCTGTGTTGTTGGCTGTTCAACCGCAGTGTGTGTGGACTCGACAGCGACGGGTTCATCGGCAACAATGGCTTCAACGGCTGGGGCATCGAGAGCAGACGCAGCAGAAACCTCGATTTTCGCTTCCTTGGCCTCGGTGGCGGGCGTCTCGTACTCAACGGCAGCTTCAGCCGCATCTGTGATGGTCGCAGGTGCTCCTGGAACAGCAGATGGAGGAGCAACCTCTTCTTTCTTGACAGCCTCTGACGAGACCAAAGTAGCCACGACCGCAGCCCCAGTAACAACGGCAGCAGCCCTGGCCAGAAGGGAAGCAGCAGCAGCCTCATCAACGCTCTTCTTCCCAATATCCACCGATTTCCTAGACACATCCGTCGACTTCTGCGATTTTGGCGATGGAATCTTCACCCTAACCGTGTCCGTATCCACCTTCTTCTCCTTTTTCGCCTGCGGTTCTTTCTCTTTCTCCTTGATTTCATCCTCTTCAGCAAGAATCTCCCCCATCTCACCCACCCTCAGACCCTGCGCCGCCTTCTTCTTGCTCTTCGTGCCCTTCTCCGAGCTCGTCGATGTGCGTCCAGACGTCCAGAAGCTGAAGCGCTTCCTCGTGGAGCTGAACGTTGTGTCGCTCTTGAACGACTTGGGGGACGACGGGCGGGGGCGTCGACCCGACTCTGTAGTCGTCGTCGCAGTTTGCGGTGAGACAGGCGTCGGCGGGGCGGGGCGCTTGTAGGTCTGTTCGATGACGAGCCACTCGAGGCGCTTACCGTCAATGTCAGCGTCGGGAAGGGTGGATTTGAGCTTGCAGATGACGAAGGCGGGCCATGTCGCTGAGATGGGGTCGAGGAGGGCATCGCTCCAGAAGTCGATGAAGGCCTCGTCGAGCTGGGTCAACGAGACGTGAGTGGACTTGGAGACGGTCGTGACGCCCTCCGCAGAGGCAGACTTGAGTTCTTCGACCTTCGATGTCCGTGGAGCGTCCAGCGATTTGCGGCCGGCGGAGAGCGCAGAAGCGAGGGGCTTTGGGAGGGCCGGTTTTGGTTGGGTGACCTCTATGTCCTTGTCGTTGTCCAGAAGAGTAGCAGCCAGCGGTGCGGTGTCAGACTTATCCTCGAAGAACCCAGAGGTGGAGAAGGTTACCCAGTCGGTGCCAATCACAGGCGAGCCAGGTGAAATAGAAGAGCCGGGTGCAGGCTTTGAGACGGCTGCAGAAGTGGCTGCCCTGGCGACCTTGAAATCCTCTGTATTGTTCAAGGAGGAGGAGCGCCTTCGGCTGGGTTGACTGAATACGTTGAAGGTAGGTGAGGTAGGTTCCTTCGCTCCGTTCTCGATGGGAATGAGGGAGAAGAAACGGACAGTCTCATCAGCGAAGATGCGACCGAGTCCAGGGTATGAGCCAGGAGAAGGGGTGGTCTCATCCGAGCCTGCCTTCCGGATACTTTCCCAGATAGCAACATGCTCCCCCGCGTTGGCAATCGCCTCAGCTTTGAACGCATCAGAGATAAGTCGCAGGGGATGATGCGCAGGTTGATCAGCTGTGGCAGAAAGCTCGGTCTCGATGCGAACGAACAATGCATCATAGCGGCGGGTGGAGAAGCGAGGGCGGGGAAGCAGATCCGCTTCCGTTTCCGGGGAAGGCGTTTTATCGTAAGGATACTGTTTGACCAGCTCCAGGAGACGAGTGGGCATTCTGGAACCAACAGCCTCATCCCTGTCAAATAATTAGACAAAAAATAATGATACGTCGCTAAAAACGGACCTGATGCGCGCAAGGAAAATGTGCTCTAGCATGCGACCTGTGCGCTCCCATCGAGCGTAGAAAGTAGCCCAGTCATCGTTCGCGTGTGCTCTCTGAACAGTCAAAAGCCAAAGACCAAAGAACTTGGAAAGCTTGCTGCCAGAAATACCGTTCGCCTCTGCGTGTGACGCCAGGGAACAGAAAATTTCCAGAGTGGCCGTCAGCAGCTCGAGGTGCGATGCCGGAAGCGTGGGGCCAAGCGTCGTGGAGAACCCGTTCGCGGGATACTCAGATAATCGTTCAGCGTCGAAAAAGGCCTTGTACCATGACTCGTCCCTGCCGAACGAATTTCCCTCCAGTTTCAAGTGTCGTAAACCCCAGCGGAGAACGGCAGCCACATCATGGGGGGAGCGGGTGGAGGAAATTTCGGATTCGAAAGCGGAGATAAAGGCGGAAGAGGTTGGAGAGAGCGTGGTTATGGGGCTTTTGGGAGCCAAGGAGTGGATGAAGAGCGAAATGAGTCTTCTTTGAATCTCAGGGGACGCAGAGTACCAATGAGGATGCATTATTCCGAGGGTTTCAAGGCCTGAACTGAAAGTCAGTTTGGCAACGTAATAGGCACTTGATAGAACATACCTCTCGCTGTGATCGCCTGTGAGCATGCTCGGACCAAGATGAGAGTCTCAAGCGGGCTCAAACGACGACTTCCAATGGCCGCGTCAGATAGGAGTATCGCTGCATCGGGGTCTGCCTCGAACACAATCCCTAGTGCGCGTGAGGCCGAGTCATCCCTCGGGCCTGGTAGGTTTAGCGAAAGGAGGGGTAAATTTGCAAGCTTCTCATTTGTGTCGGGAGAAGCAGGACGAGACTTCGCTCGAAAAAGAGCGAAGCTCGCATCCTTTTCGCCCTTGCCGTTGGCGACCTCTGGAAACGTTGTAGCACTCGGAGAAACTGATTCGAATTTTCCATCCAGAAGCTCTGGATCAGACACACGGCCGGGCGAACGTGGGGATTCCTTGTTGTCCTTTTTACGTCCAAAGACCTTAGACAGAAACGAGGGCATGGCGTGGTCTTAATAAAAATGGGCTGCGTGGCCGGTTAAAGTGCTGATGCAGACAACGAGAGTTGCAGACTTACAGGTTAATACAGACCAGAGGCCGAGTTCCAGTTTGCCAGAGGTCACGGCCTTACGTAGAAGTTGATGGGCGAAACTCGATGTCAACTTTCAAGACGAGAAGATTCAACACGCCACGTGCACTCATCGACCATCGCTTGCGCTGAGTGGCCCAGGCTTGTTCCGAACATTCAACGCGGTTGTCAAATACATCTCTACATACAAGAACAGGTAAGGCTGACCTTGGGCCTTGTCTTTTTTTCTCCTGACCTTGAGGTGATTGGCTCCACGGACCACCCCAGAGCTTTTGATCAAATTCCCAAGCGACTTCCAAGACTAGAGTACTGCATGATATCTAGGTATGTACATACTTATTTCAGCGAGCGATGTATATTATCAGGGCCAGACGAACTAGCCACACTTGTAGTAATAAAGGAAAGGCAACAGGATGAATAAATAATGCAAGATTAATAGATACGAGATGGAATCGAGATGGGATGAAGAAATAGAGAGACACTGATACTTGAACTGATACTTGAAACAGAGGTGAGAGGACAGGTGTATGGTAACAAGCGATAGAGTGGAAGAGAGAAGCCAGAGGAAAGTGAGAAGGGTAAGTAGGTATTCGTTTCCCTTGGAAAAAGCGTCTAGATTGTGATGATATAGTAATGCGAGAGAGAGGTATTAGGGTTATAGATGCTGGTATGACGGGCTTTGATTAAGTCGCAATTTCGATGGAATGATGTCGTTTCCAGAGAGGGAGAGGGTTAAGGAAAAAGATAAAGAGATACCGTCTGTTGAAACATTCCTGAAACGGAAGAGTGACGCCAAGGATGGGTTACAGCGTCGCATGCTACTGATGCGAATAATTGAATGAGTCCTCATCCATGCCCTGGAGCACAAACTGGTTCTGGTCCTGTATCGCCCCATCCATCCCAAACGGCCCACCGACACCATTGTGCTGTTGCTGCTGCGCGGCATGCCCATATTGATCGCCCCCAAACGGCGGAAGCTCCGTCGTGAACGCCGCAGGCGAGTCATACGTCACACCACTCATCATCTGCCGCATCTGCTCCTGCATCCCTCCTATCGAGTTGCGCGAATCCGACCTCCTCATGCCTGCGTGGCCCGGTGGATAATCGCCCACCAGGGGCATGGAGAACGCCGAAGGACTAGAGTGCGTAGAGCCTGCACGCGAGGACGAGCCGTACGGGGCGTAGGGGTGGTACCCTCGCCCACTCCCGAGGGTGACACTTGAGCTTAAAGGGGAGTCAGCCTGGAAATCGCCGTTGCTGCTAGCGGTCATGGGTCGTCGGATAGGCTCGCCGTTGCGCAAGACGGACGGGGTCATGCTGCGGTGCCGGCGTATCGGACCTGGGCCACCAGCGGCAGCAGCTGCCGCGGACTCAAGCATCCCGGGTGAGTAGAGATCGAAGGCCTGCTTGTGCGAGGGCGCAGACATAGAGATGGAATAGTCGTCTCCATAGACGGAGGATGATGCAGACGAAGAGGAGGAACGGTAGCCCGATGGGGGTGAGGCAAGGGAGGAGCGGTTGCTCCGGATGTGGGACATCGAGCTGGGTGGTGGCGAGGGCGCGCTGATGTTGCTAAACGCCGGGCTCGGCTGCGGACGGACTCCCCAATTCGTATCAAAGTCAGCCGAGGCCTGGTTGCCAGTGTTCATGACAAAATTGCTGGATGAGGGATAGAAAAGATCCTGTCCGTATTGGCCCAGGCTATCTGCGGTTATGACAAGCCCATCCTCATCGCCCGACACATCATGCAAATCGCCTTGGACCTCCACTTCACAGATCTGGGGGTTGATATCAGCGCCATACAGCAGCGACGCGCTGAGATTCGTCATGCCCATCCCCATCGAGGTCCCGCCAAACATGTCGAGGCCAAGCTCATTTACGTTCGCCGAAAAGCGTGACACGCCCTCGCCCTCGGGGTCATCATAGTCACTCTCCACGCCACCCTCTGCACTAACACTCCCCGTCCTCCGCCCATCCGCACTGCCTCCACTCCCACTCCCCTCCGCCTCGTCCCCACCATCTCCACCGTTGTCGTTATCAATCCACTCCGCGACTCCAAGCCCCAAGACACTCACACCTGTGGCTCCGTTGACAGGGGGCCGCCCATGCGTGCGCAGATGTTGGTTGAGATTATCGCTTCTCGAAAACCGCTTCTTGCACTGCGGACACGCGTAAGGCCGCTCCATCGTGTGCGTCCGGAGATGCCGCTTGAGGTGTTCCATCCGCTTGAACATCCGGCCACACGAGAAGAGGGGGCATACGAAGGCTTTGGTCTTCGTCACCCCGGTCGGGTCGGTATCCATGGACTGTGAGTGGGTGGGCTGTTGTCTTTGTTGTTGTGCAAAGCCTTGACCGTTGTAGCCGGGGGACATGACGGAGGCTGTGGTGGCTGGTGGTGGTGCCAATGGGTAGGTGTGGCGGTGAAGTTGTTCGTGGCTTCGTCCTTTGTGGAGGCTTCTCAGGCCGCCTCCTGGCGCCGACAAGAATCGCTGCGCCTGTGTCTGTGGTGCGCTTCCTTCGTTGTAATACATCGCCACTTCCCCAGTAGGCCTGGTAGGCCGCGGCTTGCGCACTGTCCCATCTCCAGGCGCGAGCTCGCCATTCGCCTGCATGAGAAACAGATCTGCTGCTGACACTGACTCATACTCCTCGCCATCCCGCTCTCGGCTGACGCTCAAACTCCCATATCTCTTCCCATGCTCCGCAAGCATACTCGTAGGCCGTCCACGCTCCCTTGGCTCCTTCTTCTTCCGTTGCTTATAATCGTGGGCTCCGCCAATCCATGAACTCACCCCGATCGTGCCTTGCAAAGCAGGCGGGAGACTACGACGCCGGTTATCACTACCGCTGGCAACACCCATGATCTCGTCTGCGTCACTAAGCTCGCTGTCCTCTGTAGCGCTGGCGTCCCCGCCGTCGTCCGTGACGTTGCGTGAACCCTCCTCGATTATGCGGACAGCGGCTTCAAGCTCGCCTTCGCCTTCGCGTCCGCCTTGGGCTTCGCTGAATTGCTCGTAGAGGCTCTTCCTGGGGTCGTAGGTGAAGGACAAGGCGGGTTCGCCGATGATGTGCGTGGTGGGTTCCTGGCCCATCTTTTCGCGTTTGAGGTCGCGTTCAAGCGCGTCGAGGAAAAGGCGGTCATGTGGGACGGAAAACCTACATCCATGTCAGCATTGTGCAGCACACTAATACTGGAAACGCACCAGTAAAACACTTTCTGCTTTTTCTGAGTCCGGATGCATTGGTATTTGAATAGAAGATCGAGGAAAGGACTCTGTTTTGCAGCAAAAAGGTTAGTAGTTGATCAATTACATGTCAGGTTGTGTTAAGAAATGACTTCAGAATGACGATGACAGCGTGATAGCGGAACAAAATCCATGACGTGACAGGTAATACAACTCAGAAATAGAAAGAAATTACCCACCTTGGGTTCCTCTAAACATGCGTCAATGCCCGGCTTCAAGTTGCGCAAATCGCTGAAGACACCCTCCTCGAACTTCTTCATGTTCCGGACGGGGCGTCCAAATGCCTAGAACGGAAACCATGTCAGTATCATCATTATTCCCTGAGCCACAATGATCACCGAACATTGTAAGGAAAAAGAAACTCACCTCAAAGCGAAAGACAAGAGCTCGTACAATGTCCGTGCCAGTGATATGATACAGCCCATTCCACAGGACACACGACACATACTCAGACGACGGCAGTGCGAAGCGGTTCATCGAAGGGTGTAGAGGCGCAGTCGGCCCAGGTGCCAGCGCGACCGGGTTTATCGACGTCGCATCTGTCCCATGTCCCGTGGTGGGGAATGGGTTTCCACCGGGCCCACCGGCCGATAGACCCGGCTGAGGTGCCTCGGACGTGGCGTCCCACTTCGAAGGCGCTGTGGCGAGAAAGAACTTGAGTTTGTCGAGGTGTGCAAGCCGATCCTGCTCGGCTGCCTTGAGTGGGCGGGTAAGCCCGCCCGAGAGCCCCGGGGTCGATACAGTGCAGCTGCTGTCCCGCGTGCTGACGTCCTGCGCCAGGTCAGAGTTATGATTCAGTATGTGATGCTCCGTGGATATGGATATGTCGCTGTTGAGTTGGTGATGGTGCGGGAGTGGTGGGAGGGTCTGTGAGTGAAACTGGGCATGGTGATGAGCGTTTCCTGGGCGGGCAGTGCGCTCATTGGGGTCGTGTTCGTGGGATGTATTAGTAGCTACATGTAGGGGACCATAAGTGGCGCTTTTGGTCTGTGGGGGGCGCGCAAGGCGAGTGTGTCCCGGGTAGGGGTTCGTCTGCGCGAAGGGATTGCCGTAGAGATCGAGGTCGTGTGGGTATGAAAGAGGAGAAGACTGTGTGGAAGATGAGTTCGAGCTCAGATAATTGGCGTACGATGCGGGCTGATGATACATGGGATGGTGGTGGGGGTGGTCCATGGCACAGCTTGACAGTAGAGTGCAGATGCGTATATGAGCCTGGTGACGGTCGTTAACCGGAAAAATTGGACATGAGGGACAGGACATACCGTTAATTATAGTGCGCGATAAATACACCAAAGATACAACGCCCAGTCCTTTCAACGGCAAATTTAGGGCGCCGAACTCGTGCGCGTCGTGTAGAAAGTCAAGCAACGGGTGAGCAACGGTTACGTCCCTGTCAAGGATTGAATGAAGATAAAGAAAGAGAGCCAAGGTATCAACAAAGCAGGATTCGACCGCAAAAACCACCTATGTAATAGTCGAACGTTTGAACCGTTTGAACGCTGCACAGGTTTGATCACAGCAAATCATATCCCGCAGATCCGGAACAAACAATCACAAATCCCAACTCCGTACCGTTCGGTTCCTCGGTTCCTTGGCTACTCCGCCAACGGCCCGGAACGCGAACTTGAAATGAATTAAGTTTCTCCACGTTTGCCAAGCTGGACTGGGTGGCCCCATCCTCCTGCGTCGCCGCCAGCACACGCGTTCCCCGTTGCAATCGGCTCCGCGATTCACCTGTTAACTTATCGGCTTTTGTTACCTCGTATTTCACATCAACTCGGGACGGGAACCTGTTCCTTTCAAAGAAACATCACTCGGCTTGCCTGGGTTGATCAACATCATCATGAGCGTTGTCTTTCGGTCGCGTCCGGTACCGTACCGCCACAAGGACATTGGCTCGGGGACCACCGCAAAGGCGGCGAGACCTTCCACCGATTCTGGCAACAAAGGACGGGAAGTATTGAAATGTGCAATTAGCCCACTTGAATGAGAAATCACTCCCACAGCCGTGTATATAATTGTAAACAAATGACTCGATTTTCCAGCAGCAAAGGTTACGGTTGGCCACAAATTGGCCCTTGTATCCTATAATTAAGTTTAGGCTGACTTGCAGATACTTCCAGCGTTGAAATTTGAAATTCAGTGAAGTTGAAGTTCAAGGAAGGAATAGGAAGTGAAATGATGCCATCGCCGAGATTTGCCGCTGTTGATGATCCGTCGATAACGAGGGAGTCGGAGGCACCGGGAGGTTATGAGATACAGTCCATAAGGGCTTATATTATATTAAGTCGAAGCGGTCGTTAAGTGCGAGGCTCGAGAGTCGAGCCCGAGAACAGGAAGAAGTTTAATTTCTAATTTCGGACGGGGCTATCGCTCGCTGTGAGCAAATCAAGATAAGTAAGTTCAGCATAGCACACGACCTCCTGACACAACAAATGAATACATATACCCATCCAGTCTTGGGAGAAATATTTCCCTGAGTCAAGAGATGTCAAGGCTTTCCGATCTTTCCTCACGGGCGCCATGCGCAAATGCCACTGCGCAGCCGTTCCATCCCCGACTACCTCGCGCGAGAGTCACAGCCTTCTACTAACCGATGTAGACCTCCGGCTGCTGAGCCTGTGTACATTGGTCAGGGAATACGATAAGTACGCGGTTATCTGCGATTCTCCGAGCGCAGATCGTGGAATGTTAAACAGAATGGAGCGTGACCGTCATCGACCTCCAGACCTCCGAGCATGCTGCATCATTCCTCAATCGCAAGGAGTCCTATGAGTTCGCAGTCTGACAAAGAGTTATCCCAAAAATCTCAGGCTGCGTCGTAGCCCATCCCAGTCATTCCTACCTACTGAGAATGCATTTACCTTGTTCCATGGGTGCCGAGCAGCCTGCAGGCACTGTGCATATTCACAAAGCGCCAGGACTCGGAGCGCCACGCCCAGATTTGCTTCCGGGATGATCGTCAGATTCACAAATGATGCCAGCCACATGGCTGGTTTCAAGGTGAGACATGATCGAACTGTGATCGAACTGGTTGTCATTGACTTGACTGCTTCCGTGTTCGGGACCATACAGAAGGTTACACAAGAAAAGCGATTGACTTAATAATTGCGGGGACGTTGCTGGCAAGTTGCCACCGAAAAGACTTGCGTTATACCGCTCATTGATTTATCGGTCGGATGAAGTACTACTAGTTGAGAGGTTGATTGAAGACAATACTACTGTATCATTCAAAGTGTTTACATGGACGATGAGTATGCAGTTTCATCCCGATCACATTTTTGCAAGAGAATACAACATGGGCGCTGCCTTGTTGGCGAGGCTGTGATATGGAACATATGCTAGTAATGCTACGGACTGCTAGTGCTGCATAGTGAGATGTGGCAGATAAATAAATGTTGCAATTTTTCGGAATTTCGCCTATTTCGCGGATTAGGACGCCACTTACAGGGAGGGGCCACACCACTGACGAAGATCGTTAGGCTTGAAGCTTGAAGGGGCGCAATATTAACATAAGATGCCGACAAAAATATAAGATGCCGACAAAAGACAAACTCAATTTTGAATCCGACCTTGCCTGGTGCCACACACGGGGAGTCCATTCCGAAACGACACTCCAACCACAGCGCACAAGATGAAGGCCGTGTAAATCATTGATCCTGCAGCAGCTTTGAAGCTTTGAAATGGGGTCCATCATGATGCATGATGATGCATGATGACGCACAACAAGCAGAATGATCATCTTCGTAAAACGATGGTCCTCAATATCACTGATGGTTGATCTCGGATGATCATCGACACTGGCAGTGTTGAGCCAGGTGGACTCATCGTCTGAAGGCATCATAAAGACCACAGGAAGATTTATTCGAACGAAATCGACTCTCTCGGTGAGGAGAAGGGTCGATGAGCCCATGATCAGAGTAAGGCGAAGGGCAATGTCAATGACGTGCGTGGCCTTGAATACTCGAGTCTGCTAGTCTTCGTCACCCTTTGCTCACACTTTCGGCAAATCATGGACCGCTGTTATGCCCTCGGCCTGTCTATGGTCGCTAGCTAATATTGCGCCTGTCTTTTTTCGATCGCTCGGGCATCATGCATGGCGACTTTTACTTGCACTCGGAGCACATTCTAAGGTCGGCATTCTGCGGCGGCGGATCATGAGGACCATAATACGACCATCATAAAGGCCAAAGATGGTGGGTTCAACGCTGTTCAACGTCAAAGTCGGCACTGAGACCTACCGTACGCTCAAATTGCTATTCAAGCCACAATCATGCGAGGACGCAGCACGGTGGTGTGGAGAGCCATCAGTATCCATGATCTTGGCCATAAGAACGACGAATCGAAATGGATGACCATCAAGGACGTTTGGGCGGACACATCGCGGCCGTATACCGAGGATTATTATCCCAAGTACGCCAAAAATAAGGGCGTAGCTGATATTCCAGAGACCATCTGCGTGGACGAGGTAAGACTCGGGGACCAGGTCGACAACACCAACGCCCACTTCTGTGAAACGTTTTCATCGGGATTGGAGAATCGCATCCACAGACGCTGCCAGTGTGTCACCAGGTCTTGCGGGATAAAATTTACCGAATTCCGCAACAAGAAAGAGCTTCTCCAGTCCAGGTGCTCATCCAGCTCATCCAGAGTATGTCCCAGCACCTTTTCGTTCACGATCACTGTTGACAAGGTTCACAGTCCATGAAGAGCTCGTCAAAGCTGGTCTGCTCCATCGTGATATCAGCATTCTGAATCTGATGATGTGATATGGGCCTAACGGGCCGCCGACCGACCCGCAGGAGTCGATTACGCGGTGTTTATCTGTGAGGACCTCAACGGGCAGACTCCATTCATTGCGCATCGCACTGTGCCTTTTTCCCCCTTTTATTCAAACATTATCTGAAACTGCGATAGGGAACTACTCCTTTCATGGCTGTGGACATCATGACCAACAACGGTGTCACCGCGACACTGAATGCGTCGCACGATCTCGAGTCCTTTTTCTGGGTCCTCTTCTTTATTGCCATTGAATATGATGGACCAGGCAGTGTACGTCAAAACGACAGCAAAGGAAATCCCTGGGATATATATCAAACCGTTATCGGGAAGTGGATTCAAGGCAGTTCCCGAGTGGCCATGGGTGAATCCAAGGGCAGCAGCATCCTTACCCCCAGACGATTCGAAGAAATCTTGCGTCTTCTTCCGCCTTACTTTAGCGACCTTGAGCCTTGTCTTGACGATCTTCGTAAAGCTATATTCTTCGTACCTACCATCCTTCGTCAGCCCCTCACACATGCTACGATGGTAGACATCCTCACCAAGCACGCCAACGCTAATCTTTGGGAAGCCTCTCCTCCAGTCACAACTTAGAAGCCCAAGTGAGATGACGCACGACCTGGCCCCTGGAGGCGCAGCTCTACATATCTACCCTCCTATGGCGTGCGTCGCCAATTCCATTCACTCTACATAGCTGGTTCTCTGACCGCCTCGACATGTACAGCCGCCTCAAGCTGAAGAAGACCCATTCGCTCTTTCAAGATCCGCTGAGGGTGGGCGGGTCGTCGATGGGACACAGGAAACTGCGTCGGAGGAAACATGTACCAAGCGAGCCGAGCCTCTCTTCCCTCCTGCAGGATCTGGTTACGGTGGTCGCATCCCTGTATCAGTGATTGGCGGAACTGCGTCGGAGGAAACGCGCAAGTGAGACCTCGATGAAGAACCGTCATGCGGATTTGGGCGATTTTGGGATCAGGCATTTGGTTGAACTGCCATGGGTCTTGCACTCGGGTATGCCTACAAGGCCTTCCAGATTGATGTAGAAAGCAAGTCGAGTCTTCAATCGTCATTCGCGGAGCTCCATAGGCTGTGGTGTTGTCATCCATGAACTGGATGGAGAAAATCACTTCTTGTAACCTATACCAAATCACTATGAGCACAGGTCAATCCGGACCAACCCAGTACCTTTTCCTACTCATGGCATTCCTTCGATGACGGCGCCTGCGCCTACCTGACCGACAACATCCTCCCTTCAATTGTCCTTCCCTCTACACCTCTACTCCCTATCCTCGCGATAGTCTTCATCTAGCCGCGCACCAAGGCACCCACTGACGAATGTCTGCTTTGTTCAGTGTGCGACCTCTGTTCCGAGCTCGATGACCTCATTGACGCATATCTACGGCTGGTCGACACGGGACACCAAATACCAGACTGAAGTGATGGAGCGACTGCATCTTCCGTTCGGGCTGCTCATGATGAGGGGTTAGAGTCGTAGATTTGGTGTATGCTTGAGTGGGAGAGGGGGAGGTTGGTGAAGAGGTGTGCGAGCGCGGTTGAGAAAGGGAGGGTGGTGAAGAGCTCCACCGGATCGGAGCGCGCCACAAGTAGTTGAATGGTTGGAGAAGGATAGACGGGAGATGTAGAATGCATGGGCTTCAAACACACACGATATCCTCTTCAATCCTGCTCATTTTGATGTCAATTAAGACTTTTGGCCGCCCTGATCCAGCCTGGCATACAATTTTCCATTGCCTGTACCAAGGCATCGTGTCAGTAAACGTCAGTAGATGGCAGTTATTTGAACATTGGACGAACTTGTCAAATTGACCTTGGAGCGGCGAATCTGTGACCATTCACAGATGCTTGACACTGGCACTGAATCTGAAATTGGCGGCGTGGCGTCGCTCCCCAGGCTCTGTCCCGGGCGAGATAGTTCGGATCCAACTTCGTGATATCACGGGTTGGCAAAATCGCCCTCAGCGATGTGGCTTTGACCCACCTTTGACCCTTGAGGCCTGCGGACATTCGACAGTTTGGGTCCTTCGTCCCTCAATTCAGTGTTGTCTTGACCTATTTGACCGGGTCAATAAACTGACCAGGTCAGAAGGGTCGGACCTGGTCAACCGGGTCAGTCAATAAAGGTCAATTGAGGTCAATGTCACGCCAATATATAGCTGATCCGCCTAATTTGGGAATGGCACCTCCGATGTCCGTCGCGCTATCATCGACGTTGAGAGCACCTCAGAGCGGGTGGAGAAGCCAGTATATTGAAGAAGTATGTATATACAGCTATGTTCTCAAGAGTACTAGTCAAAATCGTCACTCATGCCTCTCAAATCCCCTGTGTGGAATTTCTATCACTCCAATCGGACAAAGTACAAGAACGACGACACTCACCTGAATGCCTGGTGTAAGGCCTGTATAAGGGCAGAAATCCACCAAATGGACACGACAGCTGTAGAAGATGACCTACCACGAAGCGAGAAAGAGAAGATAGATGAAGGTGTGTGGTACATTCCTTTTCGTGCGAGATGTACTGATGTTGCGAACATGTAGCATTGCACAGAGTCGAGCCAATCTGCGGCAAGCGGAAGAAGCTGGAGACACACATTGAAAAATGTCTGGCCTTCACTCCGCAAGAGCGTGCCAATGCTCTGCTAATTGTCGGAAAGGAGAACATACCTCAGGCTGCTACCGTACCGATAACACCTGTCCGACCATCACGATTCCCTCTCTCGTACTGCCCACCAATGACTCCGGCCACACCTTCTACACCTCTCCCAACTGGTAGTCGTCCTTTGAAACGTGCAAATACCAGCTTTGATGAGCTTCCGAACCCACAAGCCCAGGCCGAATTTGATGTCGATGCGTGCAAACTGTTTGTTGCCTGCGGGATCGCATGGAATGCCGCGAATAATCCCGAGATGCAGAACTTCATAGCAAAGTGGTGTCACTCCAATGTCGAGATGGCGGACCGGCGAGTATTATCAGGGCGGGTACTGGATGGTGAGGTGGCAAAGATTGAGAAGACGGTGAGAGCGGCAGTGGAGGGATCACTTGTTACCGGACAATGCGACAGGTGGAAGAATATTGCAAAGGGTCATGTGGTGTCAACGGCGATGACTGTAGGCAACGAGGTAAGTGATTTAGAAAGTCATTTGGAACCTGTGCACTCACCGATCATGCAATCCAGCCATACCTTGTGCGCACTCATGACATGACCGGAGAACCGAAAACTGGTGAACGACTCCTCGAATTGGTCCTCAGTGACATTGATTACATGGTCGAGACGTACGGCGTCACAGTCATTGCGTGGTGTACAGATGATGGGCCCGATGGAAAGAAGATGAGGCGATTGTTGCAGCAACGATATCCATGGATCATGGTGTTGGTCTGTTGGGCACATCAGATCAATCTAGTCGTCGGCGATTTCCTCAACCTGAGGTGTGACCTGCTTCTCATCGTCGCTCACTGTCTGGAAGTCATTAAGTGGTTCAATAACCATGGAACCGCCTTGGCCCTTCTCACCGACGAGATGAAGATCACCTACGGAGGCAAAATCTGGTCATTGATCCTTCCTGTCATCACTCGGTGGACTGCGCACTATCTCTCCACGACACATCTCCTCAAGGTCAAAGGCGCTGTGACTTCGTGTGTCTGGCGGAATGAGGAGAAGCTCAAGGTGGCTGCAGGGAAAGCATGGGATGCGGTGGACAAGGCAGATGAGATTATTAACATTGTAAAGAACCCTTGGTTTTGGGATGGTCTTGCGAAGTGCGTCTTTCAATTCACTCATTCTCAGCAATCTTTCTCACGTCACAAAGAATTCAAGCAATCTTGGAACCTCTTGCCATCGCGGCGAACATCACGCAAGCCTCTCATACACGCCTCGACCATGTTCTTTTAACCCTCGGCAACTTATTCCGGATATACTCAGGTGCATCCACTCGAACTATCGACGCTGAAATCGCCTACGGTATCCAGTCCAGCCTCGAAAAGCGTTGGGAGAAGGCAGATCAGGATATCTTCATCCTGGCTGTGTTCTTCAACCCTTACATCCGCTCCCGAATTTTCAATCCAGCCTCGATCACGGAATCCAGCCTCTACGGCATTGTCGAGAGAGTCTTCAAGAGATTCTATGGTCGTCCTGGGGATCTTGCACTCTACAAGGCATTTACCGACTACGTGAAGTGTGAGCGAGCATTCTCGTCTGAGGAGATGAATCTCGAACGGATAAAGGAGATGTTTAATGCAGATGTACGTGTCGTAACATTCTTTTGTTCGTTTTTCGAGTCCTTTGACTATTTTATAGGATAAACCTCTCGATATTGTCTTCATTTGGAGAACCGTCGACTCCCAGCCTTCCAACGCACCCCCTGAAGGCACCAACGCACTGGTCAAGCTTGCGATGCGGATCCTCACGCCCATCGCCAATTCTGCTGGGTGCGAGCGCGCTTTCAGCCTCTTTGGCTCGGTCCACACGAAATACCGCAACAAGCTCAAGGCAGAGCAAGTTCACAAGATCGGTGTCCTCAAGATGGACCTCAAGCGAAGCCACCTCGCCAAAGGCCACGGGACAAACCGTCTCAAGCGGAAATTCGGACAACTTATCGACGACGAAACATCCTCGACAGTGCCTATTGATCCCACCGACTTCCGCAGCCTTGCAGCCTCGCTTGTTGAGGAGGCTCAGGCTGATGAACTCGAATCCGAACCTACCCCCGCAGCTGCCAGCACATCGCAATCATCTACATCCAGCAGCCGTGGCCGCAAAATCCGCTTACAACACCTCTTTTCTTACAGCATCACTTCTGCAGCACTGGACAATAACGGGACCGGGTTAGGTTTCTACTGGCAGGGAGGTATTTGCAACATTGAAGAAGAGCTCCGCCGATGTGATGAAGATGACGACGAGCCAACGACGACCGTGACGGCGGGCAGCACAGCTTGAGTTTGATTTTCTTCCAATCTTTTTGTCTGCGACTTTTACGCTACCTCGCCACCTTTAGTCTTAGTGTATATGCTTTATTTTACTCTACAATACTTCTAGTTTATAAGATAGCACGTATAGACCTCACTTGCCAACTTGTGGCCACCGACGCCGCTCACTTGTTTCTGGCTGCCAAGGCTGCCACGGACCGGAATACCCGGTTTCACACGACGGGGTCATTGACCAGTCAGTCAATGCAAGAGGTCAGACCCCTGATTTATTGACGTTATTGACTGACTTGGGTCTGACCCGGGTCATTGACAGCACTGCCTCAATTAAAACGTATTCGGATGATGTCCTGAGGGATCAGACCAATAATAGATCTGAGGTTGGGTGACGGTGACAAGTAACGACGGAACATGACCTTACGACCAAAGTTGAGTAGCAGCCTAGCGGTGTTCTAGTTGAGCGTTCTGGCAGAGCACAAAGGAGCTGAGTGAAGCCTTTCGAAATGCGAAAAATCACTTTGGAAATCGGTGGTTGGGCGGTCGCCATCAAAAACGCAACTTGAACGCAGCGTGCCTGGCACACCATTCCAAATCCTATCAGATGCGGGACAGATGCGGGAGGCTATCCGCCTTACATACGAGTGGCAGAAGAACCGGCAGGCGGCAGGCCTTCTCTGTCCACGCACACTGCTCCTCCGTGAGGCAGCCCCAGGCAAGACCTTTACACCATGTCGAACACGGGCCATTACGACCAGAATCTCCTCGCTGATGCTCCTGCGGCAACGAGGCAGCAACTTCAGGTAAGTTTTCACGATATAGTGCCGCCAAGGAAGTCAACAATCTCATTGAACTGCCTACCTTCACGTTTATGTCTACAGGAAGGATATACCACAGATCTATTGCAGGCAGAGCACGGAAAAGTCACACCTCCACCGCCCTCGGCATCGCGGGTAGACCCTGAGGTGGGAGACATCCCAAAGGAATACAACAACGCACAAGCGTCGTCAACACAGCAGCCGTCCTTCTGGCGCACGCAGAAGGGCCGCATCACCCTCTTCGTCGCGGCCGTGGTGATCATCGCAGCAGTTGTCGGAGGCGCGGTGGGGGGCACTGTTGGCAAGAGCAAGAAGACGCTGGAATCACCCGCAGGACAGGAGCAGGGCTCGGGTTCGGGTGGTAGTAGCGAGGGTAATCCCATTGGAACGGGAACTGGGGGGATAGAGACGGGAAAGACGAACCCGACCCCGAGCCCCACACAAACCACTACTACAGAGAGCGCACAGCTTACGCCAACGCCTAATCCTACGGGGCCGCCAAATACTCTGCCGACGGAGAGCGCCGCTCCAGCGAGTACGGAGACGGGTGCGTCTCAAGGACAGCAGGGAACGAATGCAAGCCAAAATCCTTCTGGGGCAGACGTGCTTCTCGTTGGGTCGGACAAATCTAATCTCAGCTCTGGGCGTGCCCGTTGAACGGGATTCACGGAGCGTTGTGGAGGGGCGGATGGAGAGGAGCTCTTGCGTATCTAGTTTGCGTCTAATGCTTATCATGCAAATTCTGATCTATGTCATACGGAGGACCTATCTCATCCAAGTTGAAAAGTGCAGGAGCTGTGAATGCAGGTCTATGCAGGTCTCGCATGCATGGGGACCGCACAAGAAAAGTTATTCACAGCCAGGCCTGTATATGTAATATGCATGTTACATATACATTTTGAACGATTGTCTTCAAAATCGTTATATGGTGGATGGTACCGAGACTATTGTAAATCCGAGACTATTGTAAATACAAGATTGTCAACAGTACATCACCCCGCCGCCGCTGCATATGCAGACCTACCGCAAAAACGCGTGCTCCCATGCCAACTTGACGATGCAGGACGACGAGCTGCTGTCCTGCGCCCGCCTCCGATTACCCTTCAAGCCTCTGTCCCCGATATCAAGCCATCGAAGACAGGTGCACAAGAACCAAAAAGCGGTCTAACGAGATGGCAGGTGCGTTGTCGTGCTCGCTCCTAATACTGTTGGATACCTCAACTTGCCTATATTATTTCACACCGTTCAGGGATCCATCTGCCACTGGGTATCGCTCAAAGCGATGTTTGTCAACGAGCCTAGGCAGTATCGAGTCGGACCGCCTCCAAATCCGCGTCACCGCCTGCTTCCCCTCCCCCCTCTCCCTCTGCCTCCCGCTCTTGTCCAACTCTTGTCTATGCCGCACGCAAGACTCGAGGCTGAGATCCACAAGTCGTATGTCAAAGCCACACGGTCGCAGCAGCCAAAACTGTACGTAATACACATGAACTGCGAGCTGTCGACGTCGTCGTCATGCATGTGTATAGAGCCTTGTCACGAGAGTTTTCCGAAAATGCGTTCTTGTGTGTTCTGTGGCTTGCAGTCGTCGGAAGGTCCTGGAAAATGCTCACAAGTTGCAGGCAGATGAGGAGCTAAGAATATGTGGAAAGTTGGTGGAAAGTGACAATAAATTATAGGAATGTACAAGATATGCTTCGCTGATCATCGATCAGTGACGGCATGTACTTGCTCGCCCCAACGCAAACACCACCACATGAAAGCTGGTCAAATAATTTCTTCAAGATGAATGGGATAGGAATGGCAGTGGCAATGGCCCTGTTGAGGAGACTTTGAGCAGAGTTAGCATGGAATGGAATGGAATACAATTATGACCGAATGCGTTACGTAAGTACTCTCAGGCATATCGTAAGTAAGGTATGCCTTGTCGATATCTATCCATTTGACCCAATATTAATGACTCCTGACACTCCTGACCTTTGCCCCCGAACTACCGTATCATACACATCTGGTGAGCTTGTACCAGCAGACGCAGTTTCACTGAAAATCAATAGACAGCTTAGCGACAACTTAGTTGTACTCTCTTCCCATCCTCTCGCTAGACCGATATCCCAGCTGGCTCGCAGACCATTCAACACGCACGATATGTAAGTGATCAAACTTATCACCTGCATATGTGTCTGCGTGCGCTAATTGGCTTTCAGTGTCCTTACTGCTAAGTGAGATAGACACCCTTGCTAGATGATGACTATTGTCCCGTCGGAGGAACGGATAACAGTACGGAATCGGCTGCATCTCAAAGGCGCCCCACAGCTCACGGTGTACATAAGGCGTCAAACCACTCGTAAAGTCTCGAAGGTCGACTGTCCGCATCAAGACTGTGCGACGAAGACGCCCCTCGGCAATCCTGCTGCCGCATGGATTGTCGACGTCGACAACACCGTAGGTGCCTCGTCACTTGTCACAGACGTCCGCCAAAAAATAATCCCCGATGGCTAGTGACATTGTACGTTTCGCATGCCTTTCTGGATGTGGATCTCGCTCACTGGCGCCTCTCCACAGACCGACCGCAAACGCGCACGTTTCCCCGCTGCCTCGACCATGTAGGACAACAAGACTTCCTGTCCGGCTGCATTGTGACAAGGCCCTCGTGCTCTACGACGCGTAAATTCGACCGTCCTTCGCACAGGATCACTCAGCAAGGCAAATACAACCACATCGACCTTCACACTTTCGCGGCAGTCCATCCCGCCCCCGCCATTAGTAGTGCTCTCCATCCTGAAACCCTTGCCCATCGCTCGTCATTCTTCGCATAGCCCGTCTATCAAGCAAGAACGCCGTCTAATGCCCTCGTTGAGGTCGAGATTACACCACGCTTACCCGCGTATACTTCGGCGGCGCGGGCGACTCCGTCCTATCAAACGAAGTTTCCGAGTTGCTATCGCTCATCCGAGTCGACGGTAGCGCCCTCCCCGATTGCGAATGCGGCCCCTGAGTCTGCATGATTACCGCCGCCACCCCCCGTGCGAGACATGAATATCAGGACTAGCACTCCTCATTGTGTTGATCTCGGATACGGCAGCCGGTGTGGACGGGAACGCCACGGTACCAGAGATGAGAGACACTTTTTGGTCTCTTAGATGAGGTGATGAGGTATTCAGAGCGGGCGGAGGCGGAGGCGGGGGAGATGACGTGGGCGCTGGCCGCGCCGGAGGGGTCGGATGAGAGATCGGAGGTGGGTAACCATGGGGAACAGCAGCAGAAGCAAGACGAGTGAAATGTTGAGGTGCTGTCAGAGCGGGCAGCCGATGCGGATCGGGGGCAGGAGAGGCGGTGGCGCCCTCCAAGTTCGCGGGCTGAGTGGTAGGCGAGAGGCGCAGTGGCACAAGCGTCGCCGGGGTGGCTTGTGTACTCGGTGGAGGTGGGACCTGCTTCGCGCGTTCCGTTGGCGAAGCAACCAGCTTGGCCGCCGTGAACGACAGCTCTTTACGTTGCATCGCAGGAGTTCCAAAAATCGGTGTCTGCGCTCTATACCGGAAAAAATCTTTCGAATCCGGTCCCTCATTTTTCTGCCTTCGTCTGCGGCAGCGAAAGAGGATGAACAAGATGAAGGAGACCAGCAGAAGAAGGCCAGCGACGGAACCACCTATTATCGCGCGTTTGCGGGAGTTGTTGGATAACGTCGGTTCTGTTGTTGTCGGAGAAGGGAGGTCCAGCGCGGGGGATGTGGCTTCTGTTTCTGCGGAGAATGGTGCTGTTGAGGCGGGCGGCGCCGCGGAATCCGTAGCGAATGCGCCTTGGCCTGTTAAAACCAGTGACGGGGCTGGCTTCAATACAAATCAATGAATTTAACTCGAGCAAGATCGATCGAAAGAAATACCGGAGGGATGGGCACACGCTTGGCTGCGGTATGTTGATACAAGTCAATTGACGGCGGGTTGATGGCGCTACCAGCACCCCAAGTTAGAACTACTATTTCGTGCCATCGAAAAGGTACACCAACATACCCAACCATCCCCGAAGCACAGTGCGGTACGGGATTGGTGTTTCCGCAATAAAACCAGATATTTACACGCTCTCTGTTTAGGATACTTCGTTCTCACCACGAAAAATGAATTGACACACCTTCGCTGACATTAGTAACTGTCAGTGTCCATATAGACGGTGAGGTGGAGTCATTTGTCCGTTTGACGATGGCGCTGTTGAACCCGCCCGGAAGGGGGACGCAAGGCTTGTTCCATGCGGCTTGAACCACGCTGTGCACACTAGAGACACAAAAAGCCTTAATCCGGGGTGCTGCGGGAAAACTAGAGCAGCAGAACTTACGGCCCAAGGAAGATGAAATTCACTGTATCGTTGAGCGTGGCGGACACGGTCGGGGGGTCGAAGAAGCTCCCTTCGGCGCCAACGGTGACCTGTGCTGAGGGGTCAGAGACAGCGAGACGGGTGGTAGGCTGATACTGACGTTGTGGGAGGTGTGAGCGATAGCTGCAGGAATCAGGACCATAGCGAAGATCCACACTCTGGACGGGCGCATAATAGCTGCTCGGGCACTGTACTGCTGGGGAATGGATCGCAATCCCAGGAAAGGGCGGAAGGAATAAGGACTGCTGGAGCACGAAAATGAGTGGGTGGGTCATCGTCAAGAAAAGGTTGTGCATTGAGGAGCCAAGCAAGCAGGGCATATCATGTTATGCAATGCCTCATGCTTCGCCGTCCTCAGCCATCAGGACGTTGAAATGTCGACGTTGGGATGTATACGCCAGGCTGTAAAGATAAATGATAGATCGGGAGGTCCTCAGGAGATCATGTCATCATACGAGAAACGTGACTGTGGGCCGAGGACACCGATATCAGGCCAAGAGAACACCTAGCAAGATGGAGGATTGGTTCTCGGCGTCGGAGAGGCTTGCGACCAGACGAGGGACGTTCAGCTGCGTTCAGTCGTCACAGGATGTTGGCCATATCTCTTGCATGCACATCAAAACCCGACTCCAGACAACCACTCTCGAGGTCTTCGCTGCCACGCTGATTAGTTCTTATGAGATGATGTTAGACAGCGGACACCTGATGCGTTCATTGTCGTGGCGCAAACTTAATCAAGCCATCCAGGAGCCATCCAGGCCTGAGCTTATTCGTCATTCAAACGAGCCCCTTTCAGAGCGATTTGCTAAAGCTGAGTCCAAGACATGCTTCCTGATTTGGGCCAGGCGCCCCATTGAACCTGGAATATACGCTAGAGCCTGGTGCACTCTGTGTCTGTGTCTGTGACAGCTTCAAAAGCTTATGTAGTCAACGTGGAGATGGTAAAGGCCGACGCACCTGAGGCCTCATATCAGTTCGCGTGACTGCCGTGAAGATGGTACTTGGTACAAAGTGCGATGTCACAGATCATTGGAGGCTTGCAACTTTCAAACTGTTACCGAACGCCTTGTCGATGGAGGTTGATTCTGCCGTCTCTAAATGCCGAAGACTGTCACTTGCTTTCTCCACACGTCCATCGTTTGAGCATGGCACAACTTCGAAAAAAGGGAATTGGATGGAGCAATCAAATATGAAATCGACCATCGCAGAAAGAAGCCACTCACCAATCACCGTAAAGAATGATAAGATGAATTAACTTCATTTCAGCAAAGCGTCAATTTAGCCAGCGATGTGAGAAACAGAGATGGTACCCAGACATCGGATTTCGCGTGGATGGCGAAGGCAGGGCTATGAACTGCAGGGTTGGAGGAAAGTGGCAGCAGCACCAAGAGGCGAGAACACACAACTCGTATAAGGTCCATCCTAAACACATGTTCGATACAGCGATATTGTTATCCCCCTCCCCTCGGCGCATTACTTTTTCTTTTTCGGCTTCTTCTTCTTCACACCGCCTGCCGCTGCTGCAACGGACGGCGATGGCGTGATGGAAGACGTGGCTCCGGGCAGAGGGGTGGCGCCGCGGGACTGTTCGGTCGTTGCCGGCAAAGCAAGTGGGGGTGGCGGCGCAGGTGGGCTGGCAGGTCGCTTGTTCTGCATTTTCTGCATGAGCGAGAGGTTCAAGGCCTCAAAGCGGTTTAGGAAGATCGAGGAGTAGGTTTTGAACTTGATGCACTGAACAATATGAAAGGTAATTCAATATTCATACTGCGTAACCTTCATAGACGCACTGTAGTATTGTCCGTGATCTTCAAAACGAGCTTGCCCTCGGATGATTTCCATTTTACGCAATACCGCGCCTGAAAAGTTGTGAGTCCCCTCACGATGAAAGATACTGCCCCCACACCTCTTTTGGAGACTTTTCGTACAGCGCCTCAGCTGCATCTTGGTAGTCTTGCCAGGAGTGTATATAGACCATGGCGCATCGAGCGCACGATGTCGATGGATGCGGACACCGGATCCAAGCGTGGGTCACGATCTGTCACACTCGATCCAGCGTTTGTCCGCGTCACGCGTGCGGCCCTAGCCGATAAATCCGCGAGATAATATGTAAAAAATTGAATACACCATCCTTACGGACCTTACCTCGTCCCTTCTCCTCCTTCCAGACCCATTTCTCCCCTCTTCTCCTCGACGACATGGCCACCGAGCAAAAGAAACAAGTAAAGCGTAAGTAATGCAGTTATGGATGCTGTAATATTTTGTGAACTCGTGTGCCTTCCCCACAGCCCTACCGTTCGCGGCGAATTTCGCTGCGGGCGCTATCGCAGGTGTTTCCGAGATCTTGACCTTCTACCCTCTCGGTGAGATTTCTCTTTTGTTTCTCTAATGCTTGACTTACTGAACATCTCGACACTGTAGATGTCGTGCGTGTCTTCTTCCCCGGACGGATCACGTCACCGTGCTAATGCACACATAGGTCAAAACCCGGATGCAACTGGAGACGGGCAAGTCCTCGCATGGACTCGTGGGCACCTTGCGGAATATCATCAAGGAGGAAGGTGCTGGTCGGCTGTACAGAGGTCTCGTCCCCCCACTTCTTCTCGAGGCACCCAAGCGTGCCGTGAAATTGTGCGTCTCCTTCGCGCTCCAGGAGACCAGATGTGATTGATATATTTCTCGACCAGCGCGGCGAATGACTTCTGGGGCAAGACTTACTTGGACATTGCCGGAGACACCAAAATGACACCATCAATTTCCGTCCTCACGGGCTGTAGTGCCGGAGCTACCGAGAGTTTCGTGGTCGTTCCTTTCGAGCTCGTTAAAATCAAGCTGCAAGACAAGACGAGCACGTTCAAGGGTCCTATCGATGTCGTCAAGCAGGTTGTTGCAAAGGAGGGTGTTCTGGGACTCTACGCTGGCATGGAATCGACGTTCTGGAGGTACGGAACATCACCCCGAGATTCACGCACACTCACTGATGTCCGTCCCCGAAGACATGTGTACTGGAACGGAGGATACTTCGGCTGTATCTTCCAGGTCAAGGCGCTGCTCCCGAAACCCGAGACGCAACAAGCGCAACTCTTCAACAATTTCGTATCCGGTGCCATTGGTGGTTTCGCTGGAACAGTCCTAAACACTCCGTGCGCCTCCGCTTCCTCTTCTCAATTCCATCCGCTCCCTTTCTGTCTTCGTCCAGTTACAGCCAGTCATCCCTGACATCTGGCCCCGTATAGATTCGATGTCGTCAAGTCCCGTATTCAGGGCACGACCAGGATACCCGGCGTCGTCCCCAAATACAACTGGACATACCCTGCGCTTGTGACTATCTTCCGCGAGGAAGGCGCCGCCGCGCTGTATAAGGGCTTCGTTCCCAAGGTCCTCCGACTTGCACCCGGAGGTGGTGTCCTACTGCTCGTTGTCGAGTTCACGCTGGGCGTGTTCAGGCAGGGTGCGTGTATTTGCCTTCCTGTCCTTGAGCAAAGCATTGACGCCCTTGTTGTAGCTCTCGGCCCACCCTACATCTAAGGGTGACATGAACGAGGTCTTGCATATCTCAAGGATAGAATGGATTGAGTGTAGAAGTATATTTCTCTGGTGTAGACTTACTGGGTTATTACATGCGGTTGTTTACCTCTTAAACAGCCCCACGAAGTATGTAAAGAAAAGAATATGTACGATCAATGGCGACTCCGCTCCATAGCACCTTGAACGACACTCGCTGGGCCTTTTGGTCGGGTAAGGGTAACCTGGCTACCTTGCGTTATGCCTCCTTGACACTCTGGAGTCTGATTTGGTGATGGTTATATATGTACATGGAAGGAGATACGCAAGGATGGGCGTCAGAGTGGCGTTCGCGCCGTGAGCAATTGCAAAGATGGTGCTACATAGTTTAGACTCGAGCCAGTCCCTATTGAAGTCGCGGAGAGTTGATGACAGTCGATCAACGCTACCGCGAAATAGGATGTAATCAAACGACTGTCTTTGATCTTACATCCACTACCTAGGGATTGGTTCGAGTCTAGTGCTAGTTTATATCCCAGTGAATTCCTCCTCGATTACAATTCCAGTGTATAGGTATGAGCCATAGATATTTACGCAGTCGCCGTCGCAGTAAGGGAAGATATACAAAAAGAATCAACTAGTCATTATAATGATCACGTCTCAATAAGCTGGCCCGCGGGGGATGTAAAGATAACCGAGATACAAGTCTTAAAAGATTCCGAGTCACCAAGTCAAGTCCCGATTCAAGGCAGAGGCAGGGGCAGAGGAGAGGCAAAGGCAGAGGACAGAAGCAGAGGCAGGATCATGAATAAAGGATATAAGGCCAAGGCTCCGAGAATCGTTGTCGGCAGGTAGTAGCGTCGAAGCTAGTGACAGGATGTGGTAGTGTCGCCCAGCAAACGGATGGCGTCCCGAACCGGATGCTTGTCGATCGAAGTGCCCGTCCCCAACTCCCCCGCGATCCATACATACCCTTCCCAAGAGCGTTGAGCCATGCAGCAGCCACAATACCGCCCGAGCACCGAGGAAGTGCGCAACTTCTTCCCCGGGTTGACTGCTCGTGCCGCACGTGCGTGCGCGCGCTGCTGCATGGACTCGTGCCATGAGGAGGGCAGCAGGAGGTTGGAAGAGAGAAAGGGGAGATTGAAAGGGACTCATCGGTGTTGATCGGTGGTGTGAGTGCAGAGGGCGAACCTTAGTCATGTTCTCCGAGTGGTGATCGATGCGATGCGAGGTGGCTAGAGAAAAGAGAGAAGATAAAAAAGAAACCAGATTGCCGAGGGATGAAAAGAATAGTGCAGCCAAGGTTGGGAGGAGGGTTTACGTAACTTCGCGACCTTTTCGTCGTCGTCGTCCTCGAAGACGCTTACTAGAGAGTCGCTGAAAGACATCGGACAAATCAGTGTAAATTTGGAATCGCAAATATGATGAAGAAATACTCACGGATGCTGTGGCAGCGGCCAGTGGCGGGGAGTTTGTAATGTCGGAACAGTGCTCGTTGTCGCTGTTGTTCTGTAGTAGGTAATATGCGTTAGCGCCGGTTAGTGACCAAGATAATCTCTTATACGCACCTCGGCTTCAACCACAAAATTTTCCTTACCCTCAGCGATCTCGATCGAGACCTCGATCCACTTTGCATTAGGGGAGAGTTCAGCATCGACCGGATCGTCGGGGTTAGGCTTAGTGGTGGCGGCAGTCGTAGGCACGGGAAGGGGCGCCGCGTCGAGGTCATTCCTCTGCGCCTGGCATGAGAGGTAGAAGATCCAGAGGAGCGGCATGTTCCTCTGGATCGTGTCTAGGATTCCGGCGTCTGTGGGGAGAGCAAGTCCGTCGATCATATCTTCGCTCTGCTCGAGCCATCCCAGGTACGGAAGGACCACAGCGTGGGAGGGCTCGTGCAAGTGGGGGGCGATGAGATGAGAGGCCGAGATCTAGACACAAGGGAGAATATGAGTAAGGGCGAGCAACGGCAATGAGAGGGAGCATACCTTGACGGCGGGGCCGGGGCATGCAAAACACTCTGCGAAGTTTTCCTCCATCACTCGTGCAAATTCATCCACCACGAGGTTTTCCTCAGGCGAGAGGCTCAGCTTCACAATGGGTAAGAAATTTCTGCGATACAACCTGTCGTGAGAATGGGTGAAGGCGCAAAGAAAGATGAGTACGCACCTCGCGTTCCGCTTCGACATCGAATCTCCTCCTCGCAGTCAGATACGTCCTCTTGAGATCCCAGGAGAGTAATCCGACCAAGGCGATTATAGAAACGATGGCGATGATGGTCCAGATGCGCCGGGAGGAGGACGTGTACTGAGCAGGTAGCAAGATGGTGGTCGTGGGTGCAGCAGGAAGGAGCAAATAGGCCTGACGCCGAGTCGTGCTGACAGTGCTGTTGATGAGCGTCAGATTCTTGACCTGCACGTCGTTGACCAAACAGATATTCGATATAACTGAGTGGGCGAGGATCGGTTGGGGCGTAATCGCCACTCCATTAGCGGTGGTGACAATCTCCGTGAAGATGACGTTGAAGTACCCGCTTGGCAAGGGACTTGATGTTTGAACGATGGCGAGGGCCTTGGATGTGGGTGAGATGACGGAAACGCTGTTGGGAGTATTGGCGATAACGGAGATGCTGTTGGGGGTGTTGGGGATGATGGCGACGTCCGTGCAGGTGGAGATCACAACCTGTGCTGAACCAGCGGCTTCGAGGGTCGCAACGGGCGATTCGAAGAGGGCCATAACGAACTGTGCCAGTTTCGCGGAAAGAACGGCACACCTGGCATGGGGGGGAGGGGGCGAAGACAGCTTCGAAGCTAAGCGAGCCTTGTGCAGAGGAGATGGGGAGGTTCGGGAGAAGAGAAAGAGAAGAGGGAGAGGGCGCCACAGAGGGCAACGAGTTTTTCAAAGATTAAAACCATGTCTGCAGTGTTCTTCTTCGTAGGAAATGCAAAGATCATAGATGGGACAAGTAAACAAACGACACGAGGTGGTTTATATACGCCACATGGTGGCGGTGCAGTCGCATCGTGAGCATGTGACCGCGACGCGCTCCAACGTCGCTTTCAAGTTTGCGCGACGCTGGCGGTGGAGGCTCGTTTTGTCGTGGTTGGTCGTTGAGAGAGAAAAAATTACGCGCCACGAGCCGCCACGAGCCGCCACGATGGATTTCAAATATGTAGCTTAATGGAGAAAGGAACGCCAACTGCCGGAGTCGTAGTGGGGATTTGGGACGGCCTTGAAGCTTGAAGTTTCGAGAAATCAGTAGGCCTGGTTACAACTTAACATTTTCAGCGCGTGTGGATCAATCCGGTTTAAAAAATTTCGATAGATGGCGCGTCAGGTCTTCCTTCTGGCGACCACAGAACGAGCATTTCGATTGCATTTCGATTTCGTTGTAAACTAGCTGAGTGAACAACAATGCTTGAGGATCGAAAGGCTTCGAATGCACAGAGATCACTGACAGTCAGAAAACACATCAATTCGCGTTTTGGAATCAGTGGCGAGAGTGTGAAATAATGAACGATTTAGACGAGGTCGCTTTCAAGGGACGTGACGGACTGAGCCGGCTCGAGTCCGATTCCCGATAATCCTTTCCCGTCCGTCGGTAACCCCGCCTCCTTCCACGCCTTGAACCCGCCTATGACGTCCGTCGCATTCAGTAAGCCCAGCTCCTGCAGCGCATACGCAGCCAAACTTGGGACATCCAGGAAGTCGTAAGTCCAACCCCTCTCACGCCCAACCATTCCAAAAAAACTCACCTTGACGTATAACCCTCCTGACAGAACACAAGCACCCGCAGATCATACCTGTTTGCGATTGGCAGGCGTGCCTCGTTCCTGGGGTCGAACCGCCACTCCAACACATTCCGCTCGATCACCAAGGACCCATGGATGCCACCAAACGTCTCGCGCTGCGCCACCGGTCGTATATCCACCAGGAACGTCGGCGCGTCGACCTGCGACTCCCTCAGCTCCTTGAACGCCTGTTCCGGCGTGATGCGCTGGAGCTTTGCGCGCGTGTCCGATAGGATCTGGTCAATCCCCCTTGAACCTGGCGGGGGTTCCAGGGGGTCGATGGGAGCTTGTTTCGCCTTGCGCACGGCGTCCCACAGGGCATCTTCGTCGTAGGTGCTACTGCCGATTGCGTTGATGTGTGCAGTCCACCGCTGCGGGTTTGTCGTGCCGCCGCTGTGCACTATGCGGCCGAGAAATTTGGAACCGATCAGGAGGATGGCGCGCTGGACGAAGTCCTGTGATGATCCGACGATGATCAGAGGGTTCGGTCCGTCGGAGGGTGAGGTTGTGGCGATGGCAAAGAGGTAGTCCCCAAGCGCGAGCTTGTGCTCGATGACGTCGGCGACTTGATGCAAGAAGGTATCGTCGTCGGATTGAGGGAGTGTGAAGGAGACCCCAACACGGATGCCTAGCTGACTTTAGAAATGGAGAGGTATAGATGCAATATTGACTCACCTTCGATGTTGTTTGACTTGGTAATTGCACGCACAGCGACTTCGTTGGCGACCTGCAGCCGAACGTCGTCGAGTGTCCTCAAAGGTTGCGGCGCCCTTGTCGCTACCGCGCCATTTCCTGAGTCCTCAGAATGGTTGGACTGTGTTTCCAGAGATCCCGCTATCATGGTCGGTGAAGAACTTGGTGTAGAAGACGCGTCGTCGACTTTGTCGACATCGTGGTGTGATCAAGAGATAAGATCTCGCCATCACACGCAACCGGCACAACCGGCTTTTTCCTCAACCGCTTTATCGTTTCGCGTCTAATATACGCCGTTCAACGTTGTCACTTGTGCGTTTTCATACATAGAGTGAAGCGCATGCATTATGAGGTGAGGCAACAGTGGCCAATATTGGATTGGATTATCGAACCCCCGTTTCAAGTCAAAGTTGATGAATGACTACGACGATAAGTACTCCTTTCGAAGCGTGAATGGGCCTGCAAGACGTGGAAGAAATTGCAACTATCTGCGTGGACATTTTTGGCCGGAAGCGGAATCGGCTTCACGGCGTCGATGCAAGCATAGTATGGTATCATCCTCCTTCGCCTTTCATCCATCCTCTAAGCCCTCACGTCCACTACAACTGCGACAACGAAGCCTCAGCTACTTGAACACTCCCCGGCGCCCCATCCCTCGTCGCACTGTCTCGTCCATAGCCCGCGCGCCGCGACCGCAATTTGGTGGTATGTATGTTACGGTGATCTTTTTCGCCATGTGATATTCGCGCTCTTCTGAGCCAGAGGGTCCATATGCCTTTACTCCATAATATGTTGCATTATCAGGTATTCGACACCACTACACTCTGGGTGCGCCACACCTCCTGTTCAATGAAACCGCGTTAATACCATTCATTTCAAATAGCACTTTCTCCAACGCAAGTACGACCTGAAGAAACGCTTCAAGAATAGGGCATCCGCCGACTGATACCATCTTACCTGTATTTTCTGTTCAGATCCGCGATGGACGATGTTAATGGAGCCATTTACGGTTCGTTTCCACGTTTTGCGACATCATTGCATATAAACTGACGCATGTTTACGTGTCTGTATGTAGAAGCGAAAATGTACTCTAGCCTTCAAGTTCAACTCCAACCGGATACTTACTACTAGTAGTCGTCATTGATATAGTTTAGTACGTATAGCAGTAGGGATCTGATCATGTTTAAAAGTAAATTTACTTCACACTGGTGGCCTCTGCTTCCTTACTCTCAACTTGACAGTCCATTCAAGATGATTTTCGACTTGGTTGTGCACGCGACTTGGAGGAGGTCATGTGGTGTGATTAAGAGATAAGATCATGATGTAAGTAGCGCCATGATCACATTTCGGAGTCAAACTTGTCCGAGTCAAACGCTCAGCTCCAACGCCCACTCACCTCAACAATGCCTCCCCAAGAATACTCCTTGCGTCTCCAGAAGGGTTAGTCTCCCTCCAGATCTGCATCCATTGCATGATCCAACCATCATCCCAGGCATCGTCGGTGGCTTCGCCCCCCCAACACCCGACCACATCCACACCATCACCAAAGCCGCATCGAACCCTTCCCTCCTAATCGCGTCGGCTGTGCGTCCCTCTGGCACACCTACTCTGCAAGACGCCGCACCGAAGAGCCTCGCGGCGGATCATGCCGACACCAGTGCGCTCGTCGAGGAGCTGCATGGGATCTTGAAGGAGCTCCCGACGGAGCAGCCGCCCGGCAGTGAGGACATCTACGGACTCGACACGAGCATCGTTTGGGGAAGCGAGGATCTGGAATGGTACAATGGTGGGCCTCAGGGATGTGGGGGTGGAACCAGTGAAGTGCAACCTACGGAGGAGCAGAAGGCGAAGTTCCGGAGGGCGGTGGAGATCGTCAATGAATTGGTCGAGAAGGGCGCGTGAGGGGCTAGGAAAATGGATGATAGCTATCTGACGTAGGAGGAGCTGTTGAACACTATGCTACATAACATTCATATGATGGGAAGGTTTGGATGTGCAATGGAATTGTAGGATTGCATGGATCAGAAAGGCGGGTGATTGTCAAAATGCAGCCGCTGCGACGCCGCCCTCCTAACCACCCAGATGGTGTGCGCGCAATTGATCAATAGGCTATATCCTTTACAGCGATCAGCTCCGCCGTGAAAGATCCACAATATATATCTTCTGCTGCCGTTCCTCTTCGATATCATTTGTGTAATGTCTAGACGCCCCATAGTAGACTGGACCCGATGGCAACTCGTGAAGTTCCGAACAAACCGGGCGCATGACATCACAGCACACGATCAACTTCTTGTGTTTTCCACCACCATGTTCAATTCTTTCAAACGTCGTCTGGTCAGTATCATCGTCTCTTCAAGTATTATCAGCTCACATTTACAGTTGAATAGCCTGAAATATCAATATTGTGCGTTGAACTCGCTCTATAGATGAGTCTAGCCTTCGCTAATCCATCATGTCTAGTCATCAGCCCACGTCGCCGCCGTCTAACAAGGCTCTGACGCTACTTCGTTCCGCGTTATCTTCTCCCTACCCTCCCAAACAGTCCGCAAAACTACCCCTATATTTCAATCTTGATGTCGTGGAGGGGCCGCCTACGAGCGACCAACTCAGGACCATCATGTCTTACCTGCCGTCCAAGAGCATCTCGCCGTCGACTGCGTTCCTCTCAGCACATTTCTCGGCTCCGTCTGGTTCAGATCGCCCTGAAGGAATAGCAGCCATAGCCAAAGTCGCACAGGAGAACCCCTCGGCGCTGAAATGGCCTATCGTGGTGGACTGGAATGATGGGCAGGCAAGCATCGGTGATATCAAGGGCGTTGAAGACATCTTGGAAACCATGAGAAAACGAAGGGATGGGGAGCTGAAGGAGGAGGAAGTCGATCAACCGAAGGGTTGGTTCACGTGAAAAGGTGTCAACTGTACGATATGATACGACGGTATGTGGTTCTTCAAATACAAAGGTGCCTCCAATAGCTTTCCCTTCACTGAACGTGGGACATGTGCAGCTGTAGTTCACCGTTGAACGTTGTCGCACCCTCAATTTCAAAGTACAATGATGCATGCTGGATTCCATTTCCATTATCATAATGACTTCATTAATCTTTTTGTCCATCCCATGAATATCCTGAGAATACATTAGAACACCACCGTACCTCCTCACCCCCTCCCACAATCGCACATCCAGGGTCATCTCGACAAATGTCCCCATCGACCTCGACAGCCGCAATCATCTCCGCCGACAAGCCCAGTGTCATGCCCTCCTCCTGCGCAACCTGCACAGTCGTCTTCGGCCCTGAAAGTGCGAGCATGCCGGAGAGCCGCGCAGAAAAGGCGGCGTGAGTGTAGAATGGCGTGTGGAGTACGCGCAACCCTGAGGCGAAGGTGCGGGTTTGGATTGGGGGGTCGCTGAAGAGAGGGAGGTGCGGGAGGACAAGGAGGAAGGTTGAGGGCGGGATGAGCGCTGTAGGGTCACATTAGCGATTAGTTAGTGAACGCGTAGATTGACAACAAGGACTTTCCGACACCCCGGGCGCGGTTCCACCCACCCCAGACTTCATCTAGTGCAATGATCCCGCGAGATTTCATCAGGCCACTCTCCTTTGATGTTGAGGAAGACCCTTGTAGGACCTGTGCGAGTTCCCGCGCAAGCTCATCGGTCCACCGTCGCTCGTCCTTGATCATGTCCTGCGTCACCGGAGCATTGGACATCTGTAAACCAAGCTGCGAGAGTGAAGACCGAATGAAGGTCGCCTCCTCTGGCTCTGTAGATGAGACTGGGGAGGCGAAGGATTGGGTTTCCGCGGTGGCGGCGGTCAATTTGTCGTTCAGCTCAGCCGCAAGTCGGACCATGTCCTTTGCCTTCACCATCAGAGCCTCGAGGTCCTGTAGTGCGCCTTGCATACTATTCTCTCTGCCCTGGGCAGAAATCTCCACATTTTGCAGAATACCGGCTGGTGGCAGCGTTAGCGCTTGCTCCGTACTTTCAAGGATCGCAAGACGCACTTATTCCAGATCTCCCGACGGTACCCCGGTCGGCGACCAAGGTGGGATCTGGACTCCATGCACTTGTCCCGGCCCTGCTGGACTGGGCATTGCAAATCTGTTAGACGTTGCTTCCTGAACTGCCAGAAACAACATAGCCCACCTCCCACATTTTCCCTTTCAGACTTCTCTTCAACACAGCGTAAAACTCCTTAACTCCACCTTTGCGGAAACTGATCTTTATTATGCTGGACTCTTGATCATCATCGTCAGGTTCCGGGGAAGAGGGTCGGGAGCTCGGAGCTGATTTCATAGCACGTCGTGACTGTGGTATTCGAGGTAGGTCACTGGAGCACATTTCACATGATCGGAGAGATGGGTGGTTCAGGAATGTGCACACGGGACACGCAATAGAACTCGAAGAATCACCGCTGGGCGGTTGTGATGTTGTTAACGAGGCCATAGATGACCCAGCAGAGGCGGGAAGGGATGAAGATAGGTGTCTCTGAGATACCACAGTAGCTGTAGGTGCCGCCGGGACGGATGATCGGGGAACGCCACACAATCCGCAGATCTTGGCTGCTGCAGGACTCAATCCAGGTGGATTCCGATAGGCGCAGACGTCACATTCCCAAGTTTCAAACGCTGCATTCTCCTCGCGCTGCGTATCTTGATACGACGTAGAAGAATTTCCAGAGAGGTGGAGAGTGACTTTGGGGGAAGATTTGAAAAGACCAGCGTAGTAATCTGTCTGGGTGACAAACGAGAGATCCAGGGAGAACGAATGGCGGTACGCCTTGCGTGCGTCGATGTAGAAAAGTCGATGTGTCGTAATGACTACGGTGCCGGCTTGGTGGTTCGGTGACTTCTGCATGCTTATACACAACGTGTTCAGTGACCGTAGGTGATAGATGTGAAAGTGAACGCACCCATCGTACATCCCCACCCCGTCCTGCGTCGCGTAGATCTCTTCGTCATCGTATAGTAGAGCTTGAACAGGTATGGTTCCGTCCACAGATTTCGTGGTTCGGCGCAGTGCCATCGAATTCGAAGAGGAAACGGAACCGGTGATGATGTGCCAAAAGATGGGTACGGCTTGCTCTGGTCTCGTGGCTTAACTTGGGACAGTGGCGATTGTCGCGATCAGAAGTCGGTTGCTCTCTGAGAACTATAAAGAAATTAAAGAGATCGCAAGTATCGTATTCTATGAGAACAAGCAGTTGCACATGAGAGAAAGGAGATTGTCGCCGGCAATCCGCGTGCTGTGCCTCCGAGTCGATCACGGCCGAGTTCCCGCGGGCCCATTCGTGAAGAGTGACCTTCTCCAGACTGATCGATATCTCGTGAATCTCTTCCTTGTCGCCAGGATGGAATATTCGTTCCACCAAGGGATCCCACGAGCTTGGGCGCCGGCAAAACCTCAATCGCTATCGTCACAAACACGCCGGTCGCAGAATACTCCTTTATCTTCATACTTACACAGCACCAGAATTTGGATGAATCTACCATTATACCTATAATTTCTGTAGTTCAATTATTATTGCCTATCCTTCGAATTCATTGTTTTATATGGATTGTTTTGAAATGTAGCACGACGCTGAGGATCGGCGTTCAACATGACTCTGTTGTGCACGAATCTGCATGACATTTCATTAATCATTAGTTACACACACACTTCATTCATCCGCACCCGAATCAGATTCAATGGAGGTTAGCCAGCAGACATCGGCCGATGTCCTATTTGAGCTTTATAAGTTATCGCCTGGTATATAAAAAAACAGTCGCGGTTTCTGCATGTGCCGAACGCAGCGAAAATGTGAGAATAGCAGAGGAAGCCGACAAGTCACTAGGAACTTCTCATCGTCGAGCCGACGAAATTGTGGTCAAAGTTACCGGAAGCTTCGCGTTTACGAGTTGATGAGCAGGCCGGTGGCAGTCTAGTCGCAGTGCTCGAAATTTCTTCTATTTGGGCGTCTCTCTATTTCGACAGCAGTCCGCCAGGATGCTGTTCACGGGCATCGCAAATAAAGCAATCTATGTGAGAGCAGTAGCAAATGATGGACATCATACCAATCTCTTGTCCTCTTCTGCCTTGACCTCTTCAACTTGAGGGGGCGCCTCAACCTTGACCTCCTCGACAGCCTTGTCTACAATTGCCTTGGTCTCCGTGGCCTTTTCCTCTACAACCTTCACAACCTCAGAGACCTGCGCCTCTACACGCTTTTGAGCCCATCCCAGTGTCTCCTTAAGCTTCAGACCCGTGGTCTCCTGCACCTTGTCAATCGCAACCTCCGCGCTGTGGTTAACCCACTGTCTGCCATTCTGCGTCGCATCCTTCAAACGCTCCCAGGCTATCTCCGAGTGCGCATTAGCGATGTCGTGTTTTTCGGCCAGCGTCGGGAAGTAAGTGTCTTCCAGCGAGCCGAGGTATGACGAGAAGTTGGCCGTGGTCTGGGGGAGGAAATGCTTCGCCGATGCGAAGAGGAACAAGGGAGGGAGGAGAAGACGTGTCCCGAGGAAACGGTTGCGGGCGATGATGGAGCCTGTAAGCGTAGCCACGCCGACGTAGAGAAGTCCAGGTGTGAGGGATTCGTTGGGCGAAATGATAGCCTTCACGCGGTCTGCAAAGCCTTGGGCGTTGGGACTGTTTCCGGGGGAAATGAATATTGCCACATACTCTCAATCGCATGCTCTACGCCAATCCACCGTGAAATGACGCCCTGAACACGGCCGTGTGCTTCGCGGTAGGTCTCCGTTACTCTTCGTCGTACGACACCAATCTGCTCCTCCAAGGGCGACGGCGTCTCTACGAGCAAGATGTCCGGAGTTTGTCTCGGGTATATGGAAAGCTGATACGTCCTTTAAGTCTGCATAAGGAATGAATATATGGCTTTAGAAATACACCTTCTCGGATTCCGGCGATTTGTGAAGCACCACCCCAGTGGCCGCCACCGAAGCGGAAAGAAGTGCCCTTCTCGGCTATGAAAGTAAGCTTTTTCAATATGTCCCGATAATCATAATATAGGCGCCTTACCAGTCGAGAGGATGCTCGAAACATGAAGCGGAGTGGTGGTCAGAAAACTACACGATCGGGTTTAAGCGGGGACATATTGTGCGTTGTTTGAATCCGACGACTACAGCTTTTGAGAACTCTACTAGTATCCCCTAGTATCCCTTCAAAAGTTGGTTTGTTTTCTGAAGGCTCGTTTAGACCAGGAAGTTCAAAATTTGGCGTTTAAAATTCTTACAAAGACAGAGAGATTCACGAGTGCTGGACCCTGGTCGAGTAGGATGGGCGTGTCCGCCGGTTGTGGCGCGCGACATTGAATATGAATCATCTCGATCTTCCTAACGCCACAACGCCTCCGAGAATTTGCTCGCCCCTCAGATGAATCTTATATCATTATCTGCATAGTTGGCTCATTCCTTTATCTGCATATCTATCCAAACTATCTGGGAGAGCGAAAATTTAGTAATTGTATTTCTCCCGAAGAAGCTTGCTGATATAGCCCCAGCCCCGTTCCTCGTCCGAGCCTTCAGCACGCGAATTATTCGTAAAAATGGCTTTCAGCCGGGGAAACATCAAAAGAAGACACGGATAAACTGCTGCCGGCGCCTCGATTGACGAAGCTTCGACATCCAGACATTGAATTTGCATGTTATTGACAGGCTCCAGGAGGTCCACATTGAACGGTTTGGCGTGAAATGGAATGGCAATGCCACTAAGCTGTGGACAATGCCTGATCAAGGGGATCAGCCCAGCCAGTGTCACGGCGAGAGGAGTGATTGTGGCGCCGTCCTCCTCAAACTCAATGTAAAAGTGACGGAGGGATGGCCATGAACGTGCTGCATCTGCAATGTGTGTATCGTCTAGCTCTTGGGAAGCGATGTTTATGAACCGGAGATCCTCAAGGGCGTGAAGAGCAAACAGTGCTTTAAATGCAGGAGCGGTGAGGACGCCGGCATCATATCTCGAAGCCCTGACATGTAGCGACCTCAAGGTCGAGAGGCAGTGGTGACGAATGAGTGAATCGGTAAAGGGAGCCAATGATGAAGAGACTGGTGGAACACTGACGGACAAGTGCTCCAAAGGGCACTGAAGTGACTGCATAACTTCCCCCGCTAGGACGAAACTGGGTACTTTGAAGCAAAACTCCCGGAGTGCTGAAAACCGTCCCGTTTCTGTGGCGAACGGTTTGGCATGGACCGTGTCATTGTCGATGACAGCACCACTCCACAATCTCAGATTTGGAAGTGATCCGAGATGGAGGATGATTCGAGATGTACTCGGTGGGCGGATGGAGTCTCGGCACCCTACTCTAAGGGATCGGAGGTGGGACAAAGAACAGACAAGATTCTCTAGTGCTGTCGCCTGTTCTGGTCGTTCCAATACATGCAATATTACGACCGTGAAGTTTTGAAGTCCGGGACAGAGAGTCGCAATGAACGGGAGAACCTTAAATAATTCCGCTTCAAATGAACGGTTTCCGTTTGACAACAGGCTTATCGATCGAATCTTGGAGCTGAAGAAAAGCGGAAATATTTTCATGCAGCTGCGCATGGGCGAAACTCGAAGGCCGTTCTCATCGAAGTCGAACAAAATACGCGGCACGAACGTGTGGAGGTTGTTGAGAAGGGGAGGTGAACGGTGAAACGAGCGGAGTGCCTGAAGGACGCTATAATCGATTTCCGTGCGACGATCATGCCGTGACGATCCATGACCAAGACGAACCACTCTCCGTGCGTAGTGGTCAAACCTCAGAAAATCGGATTCTTTGAGTGGTCGGGTAAACGTCTATACATGAAAAGAGATGAAAGAAATCGTGGTCAGTTTAGAAAGAAGGAGATTCTACGGCTATCCTGGGCACGTACAAGGCACCGAGGAAGGGCAGGTCCAATTAATACATAGCGTCGAGGTGTCAGAGTCGGATGGGGGAGTATGCTCAGCAGGTCGGGAGGCATCACGAGGATCAAAGGAAGAATCCAGTAAAGGTCGTGCCATAAAACGTCAAGTGCATTCTCTGGAATAAAGAAAAACGAGTTGAGTTTTGAGGTTGATCAAAGCTGAAGTGTATGTATATCACCAACCTGTAAAGGTCGTACATGTCCTGGCAAGGCAGGCCAAAGTCTCTGTGTACTTCTCGCCATAGTATCCTTCTAAACTCTCGAAAATGATACGCTGGATCTCAGTTATGCGAAGGCAGGCATGCATGAGATGAGGTAGGGTTAGGGGGGTGGGGCTAATTAGACTTGGGGCCGAGAGAGAGATGATAACCAGATTTTCGATTCGACTTTGTTTTTGGCGATGGGGGCGTCAGCCTCGGGCGTGCCCCACGCAGTCTGATGCAGAAGGTGGGATGGTATACGGATACCGTACTGTAGCATAGACAGAGACCTATATACTGCTACGTGTGCGCACGGACCAGGCCTCGAGGGCATCACGATGCACGCCTGCAGCGACTTGTCGTAACACTTTGGCGACGGGCACTTCGTGAGGTATCTGGATTTTCGAGGACAAACTACATAAAGACTGAGAAATGCAGTTGACGCGTGAATTGATCGCGTGAATCCTGATTAGATTCCGCCAACCAACCGAGTCCTTCTCCTCAACCCCACGTCCCATTTCTCTCCCCTCCCCCCCTCACATCGTCCACCTCACCACCCCAATTACCGACTCAACCCCGTAAACCATACACATTTAAAGCTCAACCAACATCATTCAACACCTCGCAAAACCAAAGCAATGCGTCTCGCGACACTCGACTCCTACATCACGACGCTCCTATCATGCCAGCACCTCCCCGAGGCGGCAATGAAGTCCCTATGCGAGCGCGTGCGCACCTTGCTCGTCGAGGAGGGCAACATACAGCACGTCGCGTCGCCTGTGACCGTGTGTGGGGATATACACGGGCAGTTTTGGGACTTGAAGGAGCTGCTGAGGAAGGGCGGGATGGTGCCCGGGACGAGTTATATATTTATGGTGCGTGTGCGCGTGATTGTGATGGGGGTACGAAAGGAGTCTGGTTGTCCGGGGAAGGGGAGGGAGAGGGAGAGAAGGAATGACCGAGGCGCTGACATCGTTCTTTTGGTCTGGATAGGGCGACTTTGTAGACCGCGGACACTACAGTCTGGAGACCGTCTCTCTCCTTCTTGCCTTAAAGGCGCGGTACCCCGACAAAGTGACACTCTTACGCGGGAACCACGAGTCCAGGCAGATCACACAGGTGTACGGGTTCTACGGTACGTCTCATCTCATGACATCTTTTCTATAAGCCCCTGATGCGGGAGAATGGCCTACGTTTCGTGTTTTCGCTTCTCTGTCAATGAAGATGAGTGCCACCAGAAGTATGGCAGTGCGACGGTGTGGAAGACGTGCTGTAGCGTTTTTGACTTTCTTAACGTGGCTGCGGTGTGTGCTGTCTGTCCATTGCTTATCATCCTTGCTTATGCCTGGATACCGGGACGTAGCTCATCGACGGTACGACGCTATGCGTGCATGGGGGTCTCTCGCCGGATGTCCGTACGCTCGACAAGGTCCGGGTGCTACCACGGGGGCAGGAGATCCCGCATGAGGGCCCGTTCTGCGGTACGTGACGACCCCCGTTGGCGCATGATGTTCGTTCTTCGCGTCGAGCTTATGTGTACACGCATTGTAGACCTGATGTGGAGCGATCCGGACGACATACCGGACTGGGATGTGAGCCCGCGCGGGGCGGGGTGGCTTTTCGGGGAGAGCGTTGTGAGGCAGGTGCATCTATACGTTTCAAGATTTCAATCCCACAATCTCACTGCTTGATGCTGGCGCGCACCGTACAGTTTAACCATACGAACGACCTGACGATGATCGCACGCGCACATCAGCTGGTGCAAGAGGGGTACAAGTACATGTTCTCAGAACAGCTCGTTACGGTCTGGAGCGCGCCGAACTACTGCTACCGGTGTGGGAACCTCGCATCGATACTAGTCGTCGGGGACGGTGACGGCGAGGAGAGCGAGGATGTGAAAACCCCCGGTGCTGATGCGAATCGGGTGGGGCAGGCGGGCAGCGAGAGCGAGGCTGAAAAGGAGCGGAGAAGAACGAATGGGAGGAGGTTCATTGTATTTGATGCGGCGGAGGAGAATGAGCGGGATCGGGGGCTGCAGGCGCGGAGAATGGTGAGTAGTTTGGGTTTGTGGGTTTTGTCACTGCTGAGCCGAGTCGCAGAATACAATGCCGTATTTCGTGTGACCTTGTTTTTTGGGTGGATGGATGTACATGGGCGTTTTATTAGGGATACACAGGTCGCGGCGCCCGGCCTTTACCACGGAGGCACATTCGTCAACGCCAACGAGGAATCCAACCGTTTCCGGGTTGCCTACATAATTGTCAGGGATAAAACGCGTCGCCTTGCTTTCCTGAGGCCATCCTCGTGGTCGTCAGGTACATAGGATACATAGAGCACACGACAAGTGCATTACGCGCCACACAGCTGTTCGGCCCAGTGACTTTGTAATCATGCGGCCACGACGTCATCAGTCCAAACTAAAATTCCATATATACCGCGCTACGCACTCACAATAACACTTCTTTCCTCCCACTTAGACCTCGCCTCTGCTTCTTGCTTTCTCCCTCGGTGTGCGCGACCCGCGTTGTGTGTCCTCCGTGATTTCCAGGTTGTGGACGTGTGTGTACACTGCATGATTCCTGTTTGGCGACTTGGTGCTAACATACCCCGGGCTGCAGCTGGGAGATTATCGGAGATTTCCCCAGAAGCAGTAGGATCACAGATCAGCGCACGTTTGCACATGGCGACGAGACTGGTCGGCGCGACGTCGCCCCACACAGCGCACGGAACCAAAACTGCTCCTCCCGTGCCGGTTTAGGCAATGATCTCATAGATTACAGGTATCGGGATCTACCGATGCGATTTGGAACGGACTCTTATAGTGACGTCGAGCGACGATGGCAGCAGCGAACGCAAAGCCGATGAGCACCTTCCGTGGCCACCGTGTCGTCGTCGCCTCCCTCTTCCTCCCTGAGACCGTCGGCCTCGGCGAGTCCCCCGTCTCCGGCCGGAACAATGCCGACGAGCCAGCCCCGCTCGCAAACCACCGCCTGTCTCTTGGCTCCAATCTGACCGCGCCCCGGAGTATTGTCGACGATCTCAAGGTCAAGTCATCGCGCAACCCGACCCCGGCGTCGCGCTCCCCAAGCAAAGAGTCGCTCAACCCGTTTGAGTCGCTCAAGGCGTTCGCGAACACGGTTCCTGCCGACAGCACCGTTACGAGCACCACCCGGCTCACGTCCCACTCGTTCGAGACCCGTGCACATACCCTCCCGCGCCGGCGCAGCTCTCGCTCGTCCTCACGCCACCACGCCGACTCTCTCCGTTCACCTGGTGCACAAGAGCCATGGTTCATCGAGCCGAATCCACACTGCAACGGCGGGCTCAAGAACGCGATCGACAGCGTCGCCGGCAAGCTCAGGAAGAAACTCTGGGTCGGGTCACTCGGCACTTCCACTGACAACTTCCCGCCGTCTCTGCGCACCGCCATCGACGGCCAGATGGCCCGCCACAAACAGCATCCTAGTCTCCCCGTTTGGATCCCCGACGCAGAATTCATGAGCTGCTACGCCGAGTTCTGCCACCAGGTCCTCTGGCCGTGTCTGCACTACGCCATTCCCGACGCCCCCAAGACCAAGATGTTCTATGAGAGTGCCTCCTATAAGCAGTACGCGGCCGTGAACCAGCGTTTCGCCGACGCTATTATAGCTGCCCACCAGGACGGTGATATCATCTGGGTCAACGACTATCACCTCATGCTCGTACCCGCCATGCTGCGCGCGTCGGGTAAAATCCCGCCGACGACCCCGATCGGCTTCTTCATGCACGTCGCATTCCCCTCCTCTGAGATCTTCCGCTGTCTCTCCGTCCGCCAGGACCTCCTTCGCGGCCTGCTGGGTGCTGATCTCGTCGGGTTCCAGACCGCCAACTATGCGCGCCACTTTAGGCAGACCGTCTCTCGTATCATGGCGTATGAGGCCTTGCCAAAGGGCATTCAGGTCGCCGACGGCGATGGTGCTGCCGGTGAGGGACAGGGCCCTGCTGTTGGCGCGGACGGTAAGCATGCGCGGGGGAGATTTGTGGATGTCGGCGTGTTCCCCATGGGCATCGACGTCTGGGCACTCAAAGAGAAGAAGTGGGTGTGCTTTGAACCGTTCAAGTCCAGATGCTCATTCTTTCGTCTGTAGAGCCGAGCCAGAAGTCACGGAGTGGATTCAGTTGCTCACGCAACGCTATTCCGGCATGAAGATCGTCGTTGGGCGAGATAAGCTCGATGAAGTCCAGGGTGTGCGCCACAAGATCAAAGCATTTGAGTATTTCCTCGAGAAACATCCAGAGTATCAGGGCAAGGTGCTTCTGCTCTGGTTTTGTGTGCAATCTGCCGGAGCTGAATAAATAACTTCCACAGGCTATCTTAATCCAAATAGCGCTCCCGACGACCTCCCCACACGCTCAGACACTCACGCATCCCTTACCCGAATCCTCAGACGTGACAGACGCCATCTCACGCATCAACTCGCGGTTCTCCACGCTCACGTATGTCTTCCCTTTCAAACTCATTTTGCGCTATGAAATGACCCCATCATAAGCTACCAACCCGTAGTCTTCCTGCATACTCAAGACCTCACCTTCAGCCAGTACCTCGCGCTGCTCAGCGTCGCCGACGCGTTCATCGTCACGTCCCTGCGCGAGGGCATGGCCCTGCGCACGCACGAGTTCGTCGAGTGCCAAGAGGGCCGCTGGAGGCCACTGGTGCTCAGCGAGTTCACGGGGAGCTACAGCTATAGCGGCTTCAGGAGCTGTATCGCGATCAACCCGTGGGACACGCGCGGAGCGGCCGAGGCGATCAACCAGGCGCTTACGATGAGCGAGGAGGAGGCGCATACGCGCTGGGAGGACCTCCACAACCACGTCACGACGCAAACGGCGCAAGCCTTCGTCACGTCCTTCCTCAACCGCACGCTGCGCGCACACGCCGAGGACCTTGCACCCAACACCGAGCTCGCACAGGTACCGCCACTCGACGCCGCGCGCGTCCTGCCGCGGTACCGCCACTCCCGCAAGCGGCTGGTCCTGGTGGATCTCGAAGGCACGCTGTGGGGACGCGATCTGAGCCGCGAGGGTCTCGTGCGGATGGAAGAGGACTACAAGGCTGCTGGTCGAGGTGAGGGTGATGGGAAGGCGCGCATCCAGGTGCCGGAAGACGTGCTGCTGGTTCTGGAGAAGCTCGTGGAGGATAGGAGGAACGAGGTGTGGTTATTGAGTGGTCTGAGGGTGAGGGGTGTGCTGGAGAGGATTGCGGAGCGGGTGCCGAGATTGGGGATCGTGTATGTGTTTTTTTCGCTGTTGTTTCCTGTGTTTTGGATTTATTGGTTCTTTGTTGCAGCGCGGAGAATGGCTGCTACATCAAGACGATCAAGAATACGCCCACTTCCGGGTCCCGCTCCTTCTCACCGCCGCGGGCCCCACAACCGATATCGCGCTCGTCGTCCTTCCAGGACCAAACTGGAGGAGGGGAGTGGATCAACATGGTCGCCAACTTCAACCTGACATGGAAGAGTGCGTGCTTGGAGATCCTGCAATATGTGCGTACTTGCTTTTTCTTCCCTTATCGTCTACATCAATTCATTCTTAATTCTGCCCATGTCAGTTCACGGAGCGCACGCCAGGCTCATTCATCGAGGAGCGTGATGCGTCGATCGTGTGGCGCTTCTGGACGGGCGGTGCAGCGGAGTCGGATGGCACGGAGCACACAGATCGCCAATGGGCCCGTCGTCAGGCTGCAGAGGCGCAGAACCACATCTTCGACAGGTAGGCCATGGCGTTTTCTCCCTCTCCACTCTCCATTCTGACTTGCTTGCACCTTCCACAGTCTCGGCGAACGGTACGGCCTGCGCATAATCCCGGGGAAGAACTCCTTCCTCGTGCTCCCGAACAACGTCTCGCGGTCCACCGCCGTCGGCGCGATCCTGCACCCCGGCGGGCCCGCACGCTCGCCGCTCTCGCGCTCGTGGATGAGCCCCGACATCCTCGACGACGGGAGTGCTTCCGGCGCGGGCGGGGATTTGGACTTTGTCCTGGCGATCAGTGGCGACGAGAAGCTGTTGAGGAGGCTGAATGAGCTTGATCAGGCGGAGACGTGCTCGACGAGCAAAAGGGGTACGGATGCGAGGTGGAGGCTTGAGCCGGGGAGTGTGGTGGGGGTGCTGAAGACACTTGCTGGGGGAGTCAATCCGGGGGTCAATGCTGGGCCTGCGTCTCCGACTGATGCGTGAAATTGTCTTTGCGGAGTGGAGTGGAAAAAAAATGGGGGGAAGACGCAAACAGACGCCAACGCCGTGGCGGGATGGTGGGCGATGAGACGATGAAAGGAATTCGGGTGAATTTATTGTCATCACATTTATATGTAATTTGATCCAGTAGACGCATTGACTTACTTACATGCTTGCTACTCCTCCACTCACTCACTCATCACTTGGTTGTTACTTTTTTTTGGTTTTTACCTTTACTCACATGTATTAGAGCCGTACTAAAGCTATAAAATTGTTGTTCCTCGCGAGAGCTCACAGCTACCGTGGAACTTAGTAAGCGTCGATGATGTCTGCAACCTGGGGCCTTGAGGGCTGTTCACGTTGGCGAGGGCAGCACGAAGATAGGCGAGGGGATGTGCAGTGCAAATTTGTGTGTGCCGGTAACGCCTGAGGCTATTTCTGCAGGATGGTTGGTTTCGGTGGAAGAAAATCGGTGGTTTAATAAGCAAATGAAATTGTGTGGGTGTGGCGCTCGAGACTGGCACACCACTCTTTGGAGAGCGTATCGAGAACTCAGGCATGCCATCGCCTCGGTACTATTACCAGCTGCGCCAATTGCTTCAAAATGCAACAGATTTCCTAACGCTGACATGTTGCGATCTGTTGGGCGGCCACCGGAAGCAGTCACGGTGTTGTCATCAACTCCGGACCTTTTGTCATCTGACAGATACCGGCAGTTACCGGTGTTTGCGACAAGGTACAGCTTCGGACGCTCAAAACTGACGTCTTGGCACTCCAAAATTAACTTTCCTTTCTCATCCCACACATTGAACGCAGATTTTCCAAAAACTGTCGGAAACAGCTCATATTGGATGGGGCTTCGTTGCTATCTCGTTACTTTCCTGCTCAAATGAGGTTCAAATTTTTGACACCCTCAAAATGTGAATTGTGCCAAGACTTGCCTTATATAGTAGATCTTATC